>CM046545.1:1249432-1461208 GCA_024713555.1 Spirodela polyrhiza | reverse complement strand
ATTTTCATGGATTAATTGGATTAATGAATCGGGGAAAAAAGATATGGATATGACTGGACCGGCTACAAGAAACGATCTTATGATAGTCAATATGGGTCCTCAACACCCATCGATGCATGGTGTTCTTCGACTAATCGTTACTCTGGATGGTGAAGACGTTATTGACTGTGAACCCATACTAGGTTATTTACATAGAGGGATGGAAAAAATTGCAGAAAACCGAACAATTGTCCAATATTTACCTTATGTAACGCGTTGGGATTATCTAGCTACTATGTTCACAGAAGCAATAACTGTAAATGCACCAGAACAATTGGGAAATATTCAAGTACCTCAAAGAGCGAGCTATATCAGAGTTATTATGCTAGAGCTAAGTCGTATAGCTTCTCATTTGTTATGGCTTGGACCTTTTATGGCAGATATTGGTGCACAGACTCCCTTTTTCTATATTTTTAGAGAGAGGGAATTGATATATGATCTATTTGAAGCTGCCACAGGTATGCGAATGATGCATAATTATTTCCGTATTGGGGGAGTAGCTGCCGATTTACCTTATGGATGGATAGATAAATGTTTAGATTTTTGCGATTATTTTTTAACAGTAATTGAAGAATATCAGAAACTTATTACACGAAATCCCATTTTTTTGGAACGAGTTGAGGGAGTAGGGATTATTAGAGGAGAGGAAGCAATAAATTGGGGATTGTCGGGCCCCATGTTACGAGCTTCCGGAATCTCATGGGATCTGCGTAAAGTTGATCAATATGAATGTTATAATGAATTTGATTGGGAAGTCCAATGGCAAAAAGAAGGGGATTCACTAGCTCGTTATTTAGTACGAATGAGTGAAATGAGGGAATCAATAAAAATAATTCAACAGGCTCTAGAAGGAATTCCGGGGGGACCCTATGAAAATTTAGAAGTCCGACGCTTTGATAGAACAAAAGATTCCGAATGGAATGATTTTGAATATAGATTCATTAGTAAAAAACCTTCGCCCAATTTTGAATTGTCAAAACAAGAACTTTATGTCAGAGTAGAAGCCCCAAAAGGGGAATTGGGCATATTTCTGATAGGAGATCAGAACGTTTTCCCTTGGAGATGGAAAATTCGTCCGCCAGGTTTTATCAATTTGCAAATTTTGCCTCAGCTAGTTAAAAGAATGAAATTGGCTGATATCATGACGATACTAGGTAGTATAGATATTATTATGGGAGAAGTTGATCGTTGAAATGATAATTGATATAACAGAAGTGCAAACTATCAATTCTTTTTCTGGATCGGAATTCTTAAAAGAGATTTATGAACTTATATGGCTCTTTGTCCCTATTTTTGTCCTGATATTAGGCATCGTAATAGGTGTACTAGTAATTGTGTGGCTAGAAAGAGAAATATCCGCAGTCATACAACAGCGTATTGGGCCTGAATATGCAGGTCCGTTAGGAATTCTTCAAGCTTTAGCGGATGGAACCAAACTGCTTTTTAAAGAGGATATCCTACCGTCTAGAGGAGATAGACGTTTGTTCGGCGCCGGGCCAGCAATTGCAGTCGTATCCATTTTACTAAGTTATTTAGTAATTCCGTTTGGATCTCACCTAGTTCTAGCTGATCTCAGTATAGGTGTTTTTTTATGGATCGCCATTTCAAGTATTGCTCCTATTGGACTTCTTATGTCAGGATATGGATCGAATAATAAATATTCTTTTTCAGGTGGTCTACGAGCTGCTGCTCAATCGATTAGTTATGAAATACCATTAACTCCATGTGTGTTATCAATATCTCTACGTGTGATTCGTAAAATATGAACTTTTTTTCTTGAAAGAAATTAAATTAATTAAAATTTAATGGTTATTTTTTTCTTCATAATTAAGATTAAGTTCAATGAATTAAACTGGATAGTCATATGAGTGAAACAAAACTGCTTATAAATTCGCAGTAAGAAAATAAAATCTCATTCCCTATGTACAAGAGGAAAATACAAGAAGTAGTGTAAACAGTTTACCCCAAGATTGAGATTAGTTTTCTTGTCTTGAAGCGGGTACAAAGGATCCACTGTATAGTATAGTCTTGTAGTATTGCCATATGGGAGATCAATCAAGAATGAGTGGACAGGTAGGAACACGAAGATACACAAAAGATTAGTAATAGAGATTATGTAAGCTCTCAAAAGAGATGTTTATACAT
Organism: Spirodela polyrhiza; assembly: GCA_024713555.1. Classification (NCBI taxonomy): domain Eukaryota; kingdom Viridiplantae; phylum Streptophyta; class Magnoliopsida; order Alismatales; family Araceae; genus Spirodela; species Spirodela polyrhiza. The sequence continues at coordinate 1,459,024 of CM046545.1, read as the reverse complement.
AAAATGAATCAAAAAGGGCTTTAAGTTGGTAGAAATTCTAAAGCAGTACTTCCTTAGGATTCCGATCTAGAGTATGTTCCTATTCACTGATTAAATAAATGACTATCAAGAACGAATTAATCCTCTTTTTTCAGAGCACCCCTTTTTATAAGAAACCAGAACAGGAACAAAAGAAAGAAAATGGAATACCAATATGTATAGCGGGAAACTCAATGAATAATAACTAATATTTACTTATTGTTTGTTTACTGCATCCATACATATGCAATTAATATCTTATGATATGATCATTGATAAATTTGTAACTAATTCTTTCTTTTTGGTAAAAAATAGGTCGGACTGTCTTGTCCGTTGACAAAAAAAATGAGTATTTTATTAAAAAAAAATAATAAATTATTACTGAACAAAGAAAATTTATTTTTAAGAGAATGAGATCAATTCCGAAGTGCTTTTATAGCAAACAGAATTCCCTCGGTCTAATTTTGGGCTGTACAATCAATCTTTATTCTATTTATTAGCCAATAGATAGTTAATGTTAATACAAAACTAGTCCTTAAATTTATTTATGGCCGTAGAGGAGCCGTATGAAATGAAAGTTTCATGTACGGTTCTGGAATAGCGACGGAAACAGTGATGTTATCGCCGACTATAATTATCTAACAGTTCAAGTACAGTTGATATAGTTGAGGCACAGTCAAAATATGGTTTTTGGGGATGGAATCTCTGGCGTCAACCTATAGGGTTTATAGTTTTTTTAATTTCTTCTCTAGCGGAATGTGAGAGATTACCTTTTGATTTACCAGAAGCAGAAGAGGAATTAGTAGCAGGTTATCAAACCGAATATTCCGGTATAAAATATGGTTTGTTTTATGTCGCTTCTTACCTAAATTTATTAGTTTCTTCATTATTTGTAACAATTCTTTACTTAGGTGGGTGGAATTTCTCTCTTCCATACATGTTTCTTCCTGACCTTTTTGGAATGAATAAAATTTTTGGAATGACAATTGGTATTTTTATCACATTAGCTAAAGCCTATTTGTTCCTGTTTATTCCTATCGCAACAAGATGGACTTTACCTAGGATGAGAATGGACCAACTATTAAATCTTGGATGGAAATTTCTTTTACCTATTTCTCTAGGGAATCTATTATTGACAACTTCTTCCCAACTTGTTTCACTATAAATGACAGAATACTATAACGTTTTTTTAGATTAATAACCTCTCTCAAAGAAGACAAGAGAAAAAAATATTAACTTTTTTATTTCATAGATATCTACGATATGTTTCCTATGGTGACTGGATTCATGAATTATGGCCAACAAACAGTACGAGCTGCAAGGTATATCGGTCAAGGTTTTATGATTACCTTATCCCATGCAAATCGTTTACCCGTAACTATTCAATATCCTTATGAAAAATTAATCACATCAGAACGTTTCCGGGGTCGGATTCATTTTGAATTCGATAAATGTATTGCTTGTGAAGTATGTGTTCGTGTATGTCCTATAAATCTACCCGTTGTAGATTGGAGATTGGAAACTAATATTAAAAAGAAACAATTGCTTAATTATAGTATTGATTTTGGGGTGTGTATATTTTGTGGTAATTGTGTCGAGTATTGTCCAACAAACTGTTTATCCATGACTGAGGAATATGAACTTTCTGCTTATGATCGCCACGAATTGAATTATAATCAAATTGCATTGGGTCGTTTACCAATATCCATAATGGGAGATTACGCAATTCAACCAATTATGAATTCAACTCAAATCAACAAAATAGACAAGGATAAACCTCTTGATTCAGGCACTATTAACAATAAGTAAGACAAGACCTTTTCTTTTTCTTTTTATAGGTTTTTTTTATATTTGAGATATTTGATATATATAAATAAAAAACTAAAAATAAATAATAAAACTATTTAAATTCAATTTTAATAAATTATTAATAATGTTTTTTCAATTTTCAATAAATTATATATTATATAAATTTTAATAAAAAAAAAAAAAGAAAACATATACATATAATAGAGAATATAAATATATATACAATAATCCACTACATAAATTCACACTGGATTAAGATTTAATCCAATTAGTGACGTAACATAGACAGAAAAAACAAATAGGGTAACTTTTTTTCCTGGATTATTCAAAAAGGTGTCATAAACAATTTCAACTTATCTATATTTTATACATTATACATAATGGATTTAACTGGACCAATACATGATATTCTTGTAGTATTTCTGGGATTAGTTCTTATATTAGGGGGCCTAGGAGTAGTTTTATTTACCAATCCAATTTATTCTGCTTTTTCTTTGGGATTGGTTCTTGTTTGTGTATCCTTATTCTATATTTTATTGAACTCCTATTTTGTAGCTGCTGCACAGCTCCTTATTTATGTGGGGGCTATAAATGTCTTAATCATATTTGCTGTAATGTTTATGAAAGGTTCAGAATATTCCAACGATTTCCATCTTTGGACTGTGGGAGATGGGGTTACTTCCCTGGTTTGTACAAGTATTCTTTTTTCACTAATTAGTATTATCTCAGATACATCATGGTACGGGATTATTTGGACTACAAAATCAAACCACATTATAGAGCAGGACCTTATAAGTAATGTTCAACAGATTGGAATTCATTTATCAACAGATTTTTTTCTTCCATTTGAACTCATTTCTATAATTCTATTAGTTGCCTTAATAGGTGCAATTACTATGGCTCGTCAAAATTAGTAATATTAGTATTATATGATAAGTTTCATTATATTTTATAATTATATTTTATATAAAATATATATCATATATATATACTACTTAAATAATAATATACTACTTAAATAATACTTAATATAGTAAAGAAGTTTTTTTAATTTTAATAAAATACTTAAGTTAAGATAAAATACTTAAGATTAGCAAGAAGTCCATTTTGTTGTTGTCATGTATTATTGGAAGACATTTCTTTTCCTTTAAATTGGGCTATTTATAGCTCATATGAATTATATTTATATAAAAGCTCTTGTATACTTGTATATAATATAAAAAAGTATTACAAGGTACTTGTTTGATTCCACTTCTCTTTATTTTATTCTGAATACTTTATTTTTTCCTAGATTTTGTGCTGAAATGGTTACTCTATGAAATTTTTATTCTATAAAAAAAATTTAAAGCAGTTGAATTCTTTGTTGAAATCAAGTGAGATTCATAAGGAGTTAGTCAATGATGTTTGAGCATGTACTTTTTTTGAGTGCATATTTGTTTTCCATTGGTATTTATGGATTGATCACAAGTCGAAGCATGGTTAGAGCACTTATGTGTCTTGAGCTTATACTAAATTCGGTTAATATTAATCTTGTGACATTTTCTGATTTATTTGATAGTCGACAATTAAAAGGAGATATTTTCTCAATTTTTGTTATAGCTATTGCAGCGGCTGAAGCAGCTATTGGTCTAGCTATTGTCTCGTCGATCTATCGTAACAGAAAATCAACACGTATCAATCAATCAAATTTGTTGAATAAATAGTCCTATCCTAGAATGCTATAATACAACTAAATTGTAATCAATAATTGTCCACATAGACACTAATTCTATACACTCATTATACTAATTAAAGACGCTTATTATATAAATATAATTTGTATATTCATAAATTAAATAAAATTTTAATACATATTATATACTAGTTACATATCCCAAGATAATAAATAAAATACAACATATAACATATATTTTATCATATATTTCTAATATTATGTATAATTCATGTATAATCATACATGTGTAATATGACTAATACTAAGTGTATATTAAGTGTCTAATACTAAGTGTATATTAAGTGTAATACGATAAATTCTAATGGATAATATAGTTAAATAAACATAATATGATATATTGAAGAATAAATTCAAATAAAATAATAATATATACAAAATAATAAATTAAATACAATTTAATTAATAATAATTATTATATATAATAATAAGATTTAATAAGATTCATTAGTGCTAACAAATCTCACTAACACTATTTTATTAAATATTACAATTACATTTATATTCGGAAGTTTTTTATAGTTTTATTTTATTTGTATTAGTTAGTATTAGGATGTAACATGGACGATTTGTATTATTATGTTTGTTGAAACAGAAATCAAAGTCTCTTGGACCTTTTTTCATGAACAGATCCAGAAGTATATGGATTATAAAAAAAAATTCTGGTAAACCACTGATTCGTCTGGTGTCTACAATGTATGTATTTATTTACTATTGATTTTACCAGAACCAGATCGAAATTTTTTTATGTTCAAAACTGGAGCTTATAAATCCAATGTCACATTCAGTAAAAATTTATGATACATGTATCCTGACGGCAGTGGAGGAATTGGGAATCTCGGAGGAGGAGGAGGTCCCATGGGGACCTTCCCTTCTTCCAGCGGAACACCTGCCTGCTCTAACTCTGCTTGCCACCAGCTTTCGGCACAGGCTTCATCCGTGGACGCTTCTCCAGCGGTAGCGGGTACACCATTAATATCGGAGCTCGAGCCAGGAGGCGGATTCTGCTTCCTCAGAGGCGGAGGAGGTCCCATGGGGACCTTCATTTCTTCCTGCTGGGCTTTCCAGCCAGAGAGAGAGAGAGAGAGGCTCTTCGATCAAAGTTTAACTCATACTTTCTCCCAAATTAATAATATTACGATTTTACGAAGCACGCTGGAGTTGTTTGCACTCTGTGTATCATGGAGGCAATTTCATGGTAAAGCATGTGGCCGTTGAACCATAGGCTCTTTGTGAAGAACATGGCACGAAGATGAAGGTCCAGACAGATGCCAGGGATCCCTACTGGCCGCCAAGAGAAAATCGAAGGCGGAGGCTACTTAATAACCGGCAACGGCGAGGGCAGTGGCGGCGGCGGCGGCAATGTATCTGGCTTCTTCTCCACCTCGGCCTCCCGGGGGAAACCCGCATCCTCACCCCGGCGGAGCGTCCGGAGGAAGCTCTCCCTCCCCTACGTTGTACAGGTTGTTGTAGAGGTCGTCCTAGTCCCCGTTCTACACGACAGAATGGAATTGATCCGGTGGGCCTCCGAAGCCCTCGTCCGCATCGTCCTCCGTGGCGAATCTGGCGCCGGATCAGTCGTTGCATCGCCCAAGCTGACCGAAATAAACGGTTGAGTACGTATTACTTTGTCAACGGTTGAAATATACTTAATAGTCAATGCTTGATTACCCCCACGTACAAAGCCCCTCACCATCGGTGATCGAACTGCAGCTGGGTCCTTGCAAACAAGAGTTGAGAAATGAACCATCATCTGTTCAAAAGGGCTCTACTTGTCCTGATTTCATTCCCATACCATAATCCTGTAGATGAAGGACCTGCAACAATGATGGATGTTCAGGGTAAAATCATAGTGTTTCTATTTTTTAAAATTTATTAATTGAGTTTTATATCACGTTTTCATATATTTATTCATTTGAATGATCAACTGAAAATACTATACTATGTGGTTGAGTTCATGCCCACTATTTTAGTAAGATCTCCATTTCAATGATGATATAAATTTTAATAAAAATATAAGATAATAGCATAAATAGAAAATTAACTACACCCTTGAGAAAATTAACAACTCTATTAGTGATTAGGTGAAAATAGAGCATCTATTAATTCAATGATAATTAGTTATTATTATTTCTAAGCTTCTCATTGATTCTGTTAGTTCTATGTATAGAAAATCTAGAGCATGAGACCACAAAGCACCAAATAGAAAAGGACACAATATACATTCACTAAAAATGTACCAAAGACACCAAGGTAGTACCTTGGTGTCCCAGTGCTAGTGTCAGATAAACACCAATGTAGCACCAAACACAGAATCAACCAGAAGTAGATGTGAGTTTTCCTTGAAGACCAATATTATATGTTTACATGGAATTCCATTTCTGGATACCAAAAAATTGTAAATCATAAGTTCTAGTTAAAATAATCCGCATATGCCTAATTTCATGTTCATGTTATTGAAATTACCGATAAGCATGATTCCAGTTCATCAAAAAACTGAATCAAGGTTTAAATTTTTTCTTACTAATGTGATGATAAAATGACATACTATTGGAAGGAGTAAGAAAAACTAGCTAGAGAATGAATCGATTTAAGCATAAGAAAATGGAACAAAAAAATGCCATTCCAGTTTTAACCATCTGCTGCAAGACCGCCTCAAAAGCATCCAACAGATGATCAGTAGAGCTTGTGAGACATTTGAACCCCTGCGCAGAAAAGGAGAAAAAGTAATAATATCAGACATGAATGGAAGAGAATCTATGTAAAAAAAAAACTGTGCACGATCAATTGTTAAATGAATGCGGTTTGATGCTCTTAGTTTGGAATAAATCACTTAGAACATCCTCCAAGAAAGCCTACATGGATGCCTGGCGGCAATGAAACCTATATCTACTAAGCATGCTTCAAAATTTGACTTTTCGAAATATTATGCGGGAAAAAATAAATTAATGTCACTGGACGGCATTAAGCGATGGAAAAACCCACTAAATGCAGCAAGACAAGTAGAACAGGTTCACCTCTTCATCGCGGCTGTGAGGAATCTATTCGAGACATCATTCGGAACAGAGCAAGATGATGACGCCAATCCAGAAGCCAAATCCTTAGCGAACTTCAATGACCGAGCGCCTGACATCTGAACGATCAAACTGGAAGAGACCGCAAAAGGCCTCATGAGCTCAGAGACGGCCTCCATGCCAGCAGACCTTCCGGAATGCACACACAAGAAAGAATCTGCTCGAAAAATATGGGGTGAAATTTGGGAGAAACTTGGAGCAACCTGAGACTGAACCTTCACAGAGGGATGGAGTTGTGGAGTCTAGGATTGGCTCCGCCAATCTCCTTTGATCACAAAACGAGTATGGTTAGTTCTGAAACAGTCTTCCTTCATTATTCCTAGTTCTGGAGAAGATAAAATGGGAAATCTGCCTCAAGAAAGTAGGACTGTTCAGTGGTTTCTATCTTTGTGTTTTCTATATCATGGCTTTTCAAATGATGCTCAGAATCTCAACGTTGCTAATGAATAGAAAATTTTGTACTATTTAAGTGAACTTTAATCGGATTCGGCTACAAATAAAATTTTCTTTTTATTCTTGTGGCCTCGGCTACAGCTGTGGAATATTGTTCGGATGGCATTTGAACGGCCCTTTCTAAAATTGATTACCATGCTACATAAGTATTTGGAGTATTCATAATGCCATGTACCTACAATTTTCTTTTGACAGAATGTGGATAGTCGCCATCTTCGAACTGGAATACCAGAGCAGAAACCTGTCAAAATACATGGAAATTCCTTTAGGAGCATATGCAAGCGTCCCTTGTTGTTTCCTTTATCAAATTTTCAGATTGGCCACTTGCCCTCTCATCAAAGGCCTTCTTCAACTCCTTCATTTCCCCATACTCGCAGAGCTCCTCCGATTCCATCTGATGCCTCGTCAACGCCGCCGGCGACGACTGCACCGGTTCCACCATTGCGATTGATACGGTAATTTCGGCCATCGATGCCCCTCTCGACCGCAGGATCCCTACAGCTGCCGGGGATCACGATCGACCGCTAAGAGAAAACCGAAGGCGGCTGCTGCTGCCGCTGCTGCTGCAGCGGGGGAAGGGGGGCGGCAAGAGCAGAGGTGGCTGCACCACCGGCAGAGGAGGGGGCCTCTGAGGCAGCGGCTACGGTGGGGCCGGCGGCAGTGGCGGCAATGTCTTCGGCCTCTTCTCCGTCTCCGCCTCCCGAGAAACCCGCTTCCCCGTCCCTGCGGGGCATCTGGAGGAAGTTCTCCTCTACATTGTACAGGTCGTCGTAGAGGTCGTCCTAGTCCTCATCCTTCTCTCCAAGATAGGCCTCCTCGTCGTCGTGGACGGTGGAGATGGCCTTCCGCTGCGGTGTGACTGATCCGGCACGCTCCCGAAGCCCTCGCCGGCGTCCTCCTCCTCTGCGAATCTCGGGCTTTGAAAGATCAATCATAATCTGAAAAAAAAAAAAAACCTGTGGTGATCTCCACACTGGGGCAGTATTGTACTCACAGATTTCAACTCACAGATCCATGCTAGAACTGTATGTGAAAATGTCCTTTTATGCCCTGATTTCGTTCCTCGTATCACCATAGTCCTGCACTTAAAAGTTCACCGGCTACTAAAATATTTACTGCAAATTCGCTTGTTTCATTCATCGTATGAACTGGTCATATCATGCTGCCATTCCTTTGCTTGTTGCTTTCCTTAACTGTATGTAGCACGCATGCCCGTTTGACGTTGACCAAGAATACTGAAGCTGAACCGCAGTGCTAGCATGGATCTTAGTGTGGTTTTATCGAGTGGTTGGGGAATTCAGAACATCAAACACATTCATTTATCATTCTCTCATTTCATGAAATATTTCAGAAAAATTTTGGGCGTTTGCGGTAGAATTGTATCATTTCTTTCTCTGTTTTGGGTTTATCAACCGAAAGCTTTGCTGAAATTACTCGCGATCTCTATATGAGTAACAGCTTCTTCATCATTGCTCGTTCTGCTAAAGATGAAAAAGGGAAAGTACACTTCCAGAGAACAGCATTGCTGAACGGCTTCTATCTTTGTATTCTTTTTCAAAAGATGAGCGAATTTTCAGGATTTTTAATGAATTCAATTATTTTACTCGGCTGACGCTATAAGTTTACCCAGAATTCCATTTCCGGATACGAATAAATTGTACATTCTAAAAAAATCCGTGGCGTGGGAGGAATAGGGAAGACCACCCCCTGAAGGCGATCAACGACGAGCTCCCCCAAAAGGGGCCCGGCCGTTTCCATCTGGTGAGCTGGATCACCGTCTCGAAGGATTTATGAAGACTCAAGAGGACAGCTTGACCCCATTGGTACAGCTCGAAGTCGCGGCCACCTGGCCATCAGCAGTATGAAATCTGCCTGTTTGCTAGAAGATGAGGAGTCAAAGAGAGTTCTTAAACACATCTATGAGGATGAGGAGTCATATTTTCAGCTTGGCTAGGTGCTCATGCAGATCTCTCTCATTATGGCTTGATTTAAAATTCATATTTACCTTCTCTATAGCTCGACACGTTTAATGAAATGGCTTGCTCTATCAAGTCGGTCATAAAAATGGGCGTGGACAAACAATGTTTCTCATGATTAATCTAAGAACTTTCTTCTATGACTCATTGCAAAAGTGGGCTATGCTCAATTGAATTCGATCCCACAGTTTAATAGATCTTGTATTTGTTTGAATTCTATATGAAACTTGCACAGGTTTTGTATTTAAATTAGACAAGTATGAAATAATCATCATTAATGATCATTTCTCAAATGCTGGCCGACTCTAGTTCAGCTTTCGGTAGAGTTTCGCAATAGCAGTTTCTACAGTAGTTTAGGGAGGATAGCCAGAAGACGAAAGGTGAGGGGGAGCAATTGGAAATTCCATCATTTAAATGGCTTCTGTCTCCATCCCTCCCTCTGCTTGTGTTTCTGATTCTTCTGTTCCAGTTCATCCAGCATAACTCGCTAGCTGTCTCTCTATTATTTGTATCGGCGGTAGCATCAGGTGAAGAGGCAATGACGGAGAACTAGCTTGAATCCTAACTATCTTCTCCGTTGATTACACAAGAAGGAATTCAATTATGACATCGCTAGATGAAAGATCTTTCCTATTCGCTTGAGCTTGGAATCTCTTACTGTTTTGCAGACTAGTTCGGATTTCAGCCTTTTGCTAATATGATTCCTATTTAAAAGCCCAAATTTTGTCTCTGACGGGTTTTTCTTCCCTGCTCGATCATATTAATAATCGTAGCCACCATTTTTCGGAAGAGGAGTGATTGTCGACGAAATTCTCGTCCAAGGTGTTAAGACTTCTGGTGAGGACGGCCGACTATAAGATCGGGTGTCGTAACAAGGGAGACCAGCGCCTCGATCCTCGGACTAATGGATCAATGTCAACGGTAAGAGAAGACGGGGATCCCGAATCCTCAGACTGCGAGTCTCCGGGTCTTCCATTTCTCCCTTATTTCCCCGAACATCTCCGACCCATCGGGCAGCGGGTTGTAGAGGTAGTCTAGTCCCCGTCCTGCACGGCGGAGATGGCGTCGCTGCTGCGATGAAACTGATCAGGCCCGCCTCCGAAGGTCTCGCCGGCGTCGTCCTCCACGGCGAATCTCGCACCGGACCAGAGAGAGATGTCCGGAGGAGATGGCCCCCCCCGATCTCGAAATTCCTAGTCAACTTCCCTGAAACCCTAACCCTGTGGAAGCAGGAAGGAAGGTTGAAGGCCACCTCCTCTTTCTTTCTCTCTCCACACCTTTCCCTTGCACAGAGACAGAGAGAGAGAGAGTGGGGACCGGCCGGAGGCGCCCTCTCCTCCCGATCCATCCTCATCAAAGGTCGATCGATCCCCATCGCCCGATTACACCGAAATGAATGGCTGAGATTGACGGTACAAGTAGACCGATTCCCACCACCCGATTCCACCGTCGGCGACTGAACCGGCAGCTGGGCCCCTGCAGATAAGGCATGGACGGTGTAGATTGGCTTTCTAAGTCCCCCGCCGGTTACACATGGGCAGCGAAGTCAACCACTTGCTGTCTGTCTCTCTGTCTCTCTGTCTCTCTCTATCTTCATCTCTCTCTCTCTCTCTCTCTCTCTCGCCGTCTCTCTCTCGTCGATCCGTTCCTCCTTGCGTAGGGATTATCAGAATGAATCTCTTCCTTGCTTGCTTGGGATTCCTCTGGGATCCCATGTCAGATAGTCTGAAAGATTTCCTGCGGAGCAGAGCAAGGGAAGCCCTCTCCTGGGTATGGAATCTCCACCTGTCGTCCCCAGCAGCCGTGGTTGAGCAGCCGATCTCTTCACTGTCGATCGTGGGCGCGGAGGCCACGCTGTCGGAGCTCTTCATGCACCTGGAGGACAAAGAAGCGCAAATCATCGGGATGTACGGCATGGGAGGAATAGGGAAGACGACCCTCCTGAAGGCCATCAACAACGAGCTCCACCGCGAAGGAACCCGCCGTTTCGATCTGGTGATTTGGGTCACCGTCTCAAAGCAACTCGATGTCCTGAAGGTTCAAGACGACATCGCCAAGCGGTTGGGCATGATTCTTCCGGAGAATCGAGAAGAAAGGGCTGTCACGCTGAATGGAGCCCTCTCCCAGAGGAAGTTCGTCCTGCTGCTGGACGACCTGTGGGAGAAGCTACACCTCGACAAGGTGGGCGTCCTCTCCCCCTCCTTCCGCACAAACGGAAGCAAGGTAGTCTTCACCACGCGGTCACTGGAAGTGTGCAACCGGATGGACGCTCAGCGGAAAGTTAAGTTGATCCTCTTGGATCCAGCGAGCTCTTGGGAGCTCTTCTGCCAAAAGCTGGGCCGGGGAGAAGACCAGTGGGATCCCTCTATCGGATCCCTCGCAGAAGCCGTTTGTGAGAAATGCGGAGGCCTGCCGATCACCCTCATCACCGTGGCCCGGGCCATGGCGGATGCGACCACCCCTGGTGAGTGGACGGCGGCTCTCGTAGCTCTGAAGAGTGTACCCGCGGAGCTCGGAGACATGGAAGAGGAGGTTCTAAGGCTTCTCAAGTTCAGTTTCGATCGATTGAAGGATGCATCCGCCAGGGAGTGCCTTCTCTACTGCGCCCTCTACCCAGAAGATTACAACATCGAAATAAGTAAGCTCATTGACAAGTGGGTAGGAGAAGGGCTTTTAGATAGAGGAAGCTTTCTCGACCCCATTGATACAGCTCGAAGTCGCGGCCACCTGGCCATCACCAGTCTCAAATCTGCCTGCCTGCTAGTAAACGGGTATACCGAAGGAGAAAGGGTGAAGCTCCATGACACGGTCCGCGAGATGGCCTTGTGGATAACCAGCGGCAAATGCGACGGCGAGAAAGATGGGTATGTGTTCTTGGTGAACTCCGGGGAGGGGTTGACCCGCGTGCCGACGCCGGAAAGATGGACGGAGGCAACAAGGATATCGCTCATGTTCAACGAGATAAGTGTGCTCCCTGAGAAGCCCCAATGCCATAATCTGCAGACGCTGTTACTGTACAAGAACCATCCTCTGAAGGAAATCCCCGTCGGGTTTTTCCAGTTCATGCTGAGACTTCGTGTGTTAGATCTGAGGACGGCGGGAATAAGTCATCTCCCGCCGGGAATCGGGTCACTGGTTGAACTGCGGTATCTCGATTTATCATGTCCTGACTTGGAATCACTGCCCGTGGAGCTAGGGAAGTTGACGAAGCTGAGACAACTGCGTTTGGAGAAAACCTGGAGTCTGAAGAGTATCCCACGCGAGGCGGTCTCGTCGCTTGCAGGGCTGCAGTCGTTCAACATGTATAGAAGCGGCTATGTGTTGGGAGGAGGATGGGAGGAGGGTGATGACGAGGGGAGACAACTCTCTCTGAAAGACTTGGACGGCATGGGCCAGCTGACGGAGCTCAATCTTGAGATTATTAATGGCATGACACAGGAGGGCATGCAGGCGTTACAGAAGAACTCTGGGAGAGTGTGTGCATTGATCAGATCTATATGCCTGGACAAAGTGGGAAGCAAGTCTTTTGATCTGTCTACTTGTCTCGATATCATGAAAGGCCTGAGAAAGCTCCGGATTCAGAGTTGCTATGATTTGGAAGAGCTGATCTTGAACACGAACCAGCTATCTCATTGCCCCCTGTTGGAGGTATTGTGGTTGTGGGAGCTTCCCCTCGCAAGGATCTCTTGGACTGATGGCATCGTGTCTGAGAGGGGGCCCAGCACTGCTGCCATCTTCAAATACCTTGTGGAGTTGTGCATTGGGAAGTGTGACGCATTGGAGGATGTAATATGGATCAGAGATCTGCCATGCATTCGGACCATCTGCCTACACGAATGCCCGAAAATAGAGGAGCTGGTAGTAGTCGAAGAGGTGATGATGGGCCAGAACGTGGCCGATTTTGAAAATGATTCTTTTTTCCCCAAATTAAGGCACATTGTGTTGAGTAATCTTCCGAATCTGAGGAGCATATGTAGGCGTCCCTTGTTGTTCCCTTCCTTGAAGCATGTCGGTGTATATAACTGTCCAGAGCTGAAGAAGCTACCCTTTGGCCTCCCTAGTGCCAAGAACATCAAATGGATTGAGGGTGAACAAGAATGGTGGGATGCATTAGAGTGGGACCATGAAGACGTCCGATCAAAGTTTACCCCTTATTTTAAACCAGAAGATGAAATTCCCCCTTCCTTTAGACTGTCATCAGAGTACCCCCTCGACCAATCCATCCATGCCTCTCTCGACCGCAGCAACCCCACCGATGCCAGGGATCAACGTCAGCGACTAGGAGGAAATCGAAGGTGGCTCCTGCTGCATGGGAAGAGGAGGCGGCGGCAAGAGTGGGGGCGTCTGAATCACCAGCAGGGAAGGAGTCCTCTGAGACGACGGCAATGGTGAGCGCCGCCGACGGTGGCGACAACGTCTCCGGCTTCTTCTCCACCTCTATCTCCTAGGAGAATCCAACTTCCTCGCCCCTACGGAGCCCTATCGAGGAAGTTCTCCTCTGCTTCGTGCAGGTCGTAGCGTCGTCCTAGACTTCGTGCAGGCCTTCCGCTGCGGCGAGACTGATCCGGCGCGCTCCCGAAGCCCTCGCCAGCATCGTCCTCCATCGCGAATCTCAGGTTCCACCCGAGAGATGTGCGAAAATGCATCTGCTATCATACCAATGTCTGGTGATTCATTCACAAGGCCTTGAAAGATAAGATGATAATTTTCTCTTCTGCACAGATGCGAAATTATTTGGAAAAAAAATTATCTGATGATCTCGACACTGCTGCGGCTTCTTGTATTCACCAATTTTAACCAAATGGAAAATTACAGAACAGTACGGATTTTTATATAGGAGTAATGTGCAAAGAAACTGCTTCCACTATGTAAAGAAATTGCTTCATAGTTCATTTCTCTTATGGGAAAAAAACGATACGGCTGTAAAATGAATCGTATACACTTCAATCACATGAACTGTCTTTTGCTGTAGCTTACAAAACACACTCTCACGCGTCTGCTTGCATTCCATCTCTAAATGTCTGCGAAAATCTGTAATATGAGTACTTATCAATGAGAGATTCAACGATCTACTACTATACAATAGGGTGATTTGTGCACGAAAGATCCCAAGTCAAGGAAAAAATGTGATTAAATTATAACGATGATTAGTTTTTCTTACCATGCAAAGTTTATACATTTTTGTTATAATAGTATCAATGAATTAGGTTTTTTTATCTACATCTGATGGTGGCTTAAATTCATATTTCTTGTACTTCTCTACTATCTTTTCTAAATTGAAGCACTGGTGAAAGGGAAAGACAGTAAGAGTCACGATAAGTGGCTGCTAAAACACAGGCACAATTAAATCAACCCTAACAAGAGAAAACTAGTAATTACACCTTAATAGTAGCACTGGTAGCCCAACAGACCTTTTACAGTTATTAAAACGTATACTTTGTTTGCTAGCAATAAAAATTTACCACAACATAAAGTGATATTACCTTAATGCTTCTCCAAATTCAAGCTGGAATAAGATGTCTTGAAAGACATTGAAACTAGTGAGAATTCTTATGGAAGACTGATACGCAGGAGGGTAAAAGAGACTTCCAAAAGGCAAAATGTTACCTATTTAAGGGAAAAGTAAGAATTGTGATATAGTGAAAAAGCTAACAAAAGAGGATGGCAAGTACTTCAAGCTAGAAAATAAATCCCTAAAAACTGAAATGCATGTTATTGAGAACTATTTGATGAGTATCGAAAATGGGATAAACTGAAAGATAATATTTGCAATACAAAACTTTAGAATTGTTGATTTACCATCAAAAGGATCGAATCCTTCAGAATAAATACAAAGCAAGGAACAATATTAAGGTAGGATGCTACTATACGAACTACGAACTGTAAGTGTGGAAAGTAAAATAACTAGTACTAGTTTAGTCGATTGATCTTGTTGATGCTATTGAAAAAGTAAAGGCTTGAAGAAAGTATATAAAGATCAACTGATCTGATTATAGGAGAGCGTATTAATGAAGCTAATGTCACACTACAATGAAAATAAAAGTCTAAGAGAAGAAAAGGGACTACATAGGATACATAGATGGCACAAGTACACACCTGCATGAAATCGAGAAATATTTGGATGGTCAAGCACAAAACCGCATAGATCCACCCGTCCAAACATGTATGCTCCTTTTTCTGACCTGCAAAGAACAGACAATAAACATGACTGTTATTAACATACCTATATAGGAAACTGAATATGCCATTCCAAACCCTACAAGAATTAGCTTGTGCTCAAACACTAATTGTCATCTACGTAATAGTAAACATAGAACCTTTAGTCCTTTGCAAAGTCCACCCAAGGCAAATATTTAGAACATGGAACTAAGTCGAATAAAATGTTTTCTTTAAAATATCTCAAATTAATCTTGGATTTTCTCTTTCATTCACTAATTAAATTTCTCAGGTGTAGATGATGAACAGATCTGAGGTTTTTAATCACAAATTCGGAATCGATCCCAATCAAATAGTCTTGAGGAAAGTTTACTATTCTAGTATTCTATAATTTCATATCCATCTTAATGGCTCTGTGAAGTTTGCTTCCGGCGTTCCTCAACCAGCCTTACAAACCTTACAAAAACAATGAGTGTAGTCCTTAATTTTCAACGAAGATCAACCGGGCAAGATCCCCTGAGTAGTTGGCCTCTCCCCTACCTTCGTTAACTCCAGTCTACTTCTGTTGTACCTCTATGCCGATCCGACTAGAAACTCGAATATTATATCGCTTTAAGAGGAATATCTAACTAGATCCTGACAGGTTCTTTTGAGATGCATTTTTGGCAAATTTTACCCGCCTCAGTCTGCTAATGACAGTGCCGCAATTTTTTCTCATTCCCAGTTCAATCTAAGATTCAAACTGTGATTTTCCTAAGCATGCCAAAAAATATTCTGATCATGACAAAGTTATTGGATCCCTTCCTCCAACTTTGTTAAGGTCACTAATCTTGCTCCTTGAATCTAAGAAAAGCAAAACAATTCAATCTAATGTTACTTAGGCCTAGCATGCTTTATAACTGTAAAAGAATATATACAAATTCAAAATGTAAAAGAACTCTATGTAGGGTGTGCTTTATAAGCGTCAGCTTAATAAAAATGAAAACAAGAATTTCCGACTAAAACAGGTTAACACAATTTGCTCAATCTTTACAGAAACAGCTTACAGTTTCCGATATATTACGGAATATTAAATTTACGGGCTCAAATTATGAACAAGATCACATCAACTCAATGTCCAAGTCGTCCACAGATGCACCAAAGGAATGAAAATTTTTCAGCAACTCTGTTCAGTGTAGAGATTTCGGTCAAAAAATCCAATATGAAATTTTTTTTTGGTGGATTTTAAATGTTTAAATCGAATGCCTAATGCTCGGAACATTTCCTGAGCACGTTTAGATCATTCAGAACTTGGGCATCATCACCTGTCAATGCACATAAAAAGGGGCATTCAAAACTCTAGATAATGGTCTTCCAGAGACTGGTTGAGAAAAGATGGATCAAGTAAAGCTTCCTGTTGCAACGCATCATGATGATGATCGATTCTGGCGGATGAGTCACACGCCTAATTGTCCAATGATGGTGCCGTCCTTGAGGATTTCGAAGTAGAAAGGGTTCCCCGGAGGCCCACTCCATGGCGGAATCACGTAGCGGACAGTCAGCTAGTTCAGAGGCGCCGACCGAGCTGAATTCTTACTCGCCGTCGGCTTCTCTGGCACTTCCTTCCTTTTGTACACCTCTGCGACTGGGGCACAGGCTTTCTCTGACTCTTCTTGCTGCCGACCACTAACCTGTGCTTCCACAGGGGAGATCATTCCCGGGTCAGCTGGCACACCATTATGGTTTGAGCTCAAACTAGGAGGAGGATTAGGAATCCTCGGAGATGGAGGTCCCAAGGGGACCTTGATTCCGTCCTGCTGCGGTTCCGCTATTCTTCCGCCTCCAACCTGCGGTTTCTCCTGGTGTTTACCGTCAACTTTGGAGTCTGACGCTAGTGGAGGAACTGGGAAACTCGGAGGAGGAGGAGGTCCCATGGGGACCTTCCCTTCTTCCAGCAGAACACCTGCCTGCTCTAACTCTGCTTGCCGCCGGCTTCCGGCACAGGCTTCATCTGTGGACGATTCTCCAGCGGCAGCGGGTACACCATTAACATCGGAGCTTGAGCCAGGAGGCAGATTCTGCTTCCGCGGAGGCGGAGGAGGTTCCATGGGGACCTTCGTTTCTGCCTGTTGTGCTTTCCAGCCAGAGAGAGAGCGAGAGAGAGAGAGAGAGGGAGAGGGAGAGGGAGAGGGAGGGGGAGAGGGAGGGGGAGGGGGAGGGGGAGGGGAGGGAGGGAGGGAGAGGAGAGGAGAGGGAGAGAGAGAAGAGAGAGAGAAGAGAGAGTTGCGGTGAAGAGGGAATTCTCGCCCATTTTTGCCGGTTCGAAAATCAGTTTCGGATCATCCACCTGAACCCGTTAACCCGATAAATTTATTTTGCTCACAAATTATCTTCAATAATCAAATTTGGGGGAATAGTATTGATAAAATAATTAAATTATAAAAGTAAATAAACATAATTTAGTTTTATTTCTTAATTAAAGTATTGGACAAGTTTCTGGGAGACCATCCGTACGATTTCCGTTGGCCATGAATTAGTTAAAATTGTTTGTAAGTCCTCTCTTATTTGGCTTTTTTCATATACGATTTCTGTACCCTTTTAAGATGAAAAATATGGGGCATAATGACGGAGCCAAGATGACCAAAAATAAAGAGTTTAATATTAGGGGACTTTAAAGACTTTAGACGTAAATATTTGACGGTTTGAAGTAGAAAGGAATCACCGACCCACCACAAAATCAGTTAAAATCGTTCATAAGTCCTCTCTTTTGGCCTCTCTGTCATATATACCTCTAAACGTTTCTGAACTCCAGGGGGATAATGATGGAGTTGACCTGGCCAAAAATCAAGAGTATAATAATTAGAGGACCTTAAAGTAATTCAACGTAAAATTTTGCTGATTTGAAGGAGTCACCCACCCTCAGCAGGTGCTCTCCGCATTTTCGCCGCCGGCGATCGCCGGCGAAAAGATCTTGCGGTGGCTCTCCGGCGGGCCCCGGAGGCTGAAGAACGGGTGATTCCCTCTTCCCAATGTGGCTGGAGATCGGTGGAGAAGAGGGAATTGGAGGTAGGTTCCCCCAAGAGGAGCAGAGGTGCTTCTGCTGCTGGCGGTTGTCGATGATATGGAAGTCCCCCTTCCAACGGCGAAGCTCGCCTTTCCTCTGCCGCCGCCGCTGGTGTGTGGAGCCGGGGAGGGACAGGACGGCCCGTCGGTTACTGCCTCCTGTCGGGTGAGTTATTGTTAACATGAACTACTACGGCCTTCTTAAGGTTATTAGGGCAGAAGGCCCTCGGTGAAGGGTAAAGAGCTAAAATATATGCCTGATAACAGTATTTTCCTTAACGTCTTCTAATTTGTTGACCTTTGTCATCTTGATTCTTCTATTGTTTATGATCTCTATTTTCTATTGAATACCACTACCAAGTCTACTAAAATTCTTATTTTTTATGAGGGGAATAACTACTTTCTGTGGAGGATTAGTTGAATATGCTTCTTGATGGGTCAAGACCTTTAGCCTTTTGTTTGATGGAAGTCAAGAACAGCCTAAACAAGAAAAAGGAAACGCAAAAGGACTAGCAACATGGACAATTAGATAAGGACTTTTTAAAATGTTAATTAGATTCTTCTAATTTAATACCAGCAATGATAAACAGTTAATTAAATGAACCATAGTTAAGAGAGCTTTCCCCCATATATATTTTGGGGAATGTGCTTAGAGGAGCAATGCCCTAGTAACTTTGAGTGGTTAAAATCCATGATCACTATTGCTAGTTCTATAGATATTAAAAAGGAAAATCCACGTTTGGAGAGTAACACTGTTGAATGACATCTATCTTCCTATTTTCTAGATCAAGACTTATTAAATGATGTGCAAAATTTTAACATTACTAATGAATTGAATAATTTGACATTATTTAAGTGAATCGTAATTGGCTCAGCCTTCAGTCAACTGTGGTTTTTGTTCTTTGTAACAAGCACAAGCAATAGTTGTGCATATTGTCTAGATGCTACGTGAAGGATCATTTCTTAAAGCAAGAGTTATGCTGTACAAGAAACTGGAATATTCATGATGTCATGCTTTTCAAATTTTCTTTTGACAATATTTGTAACATTTATGATGTCACTTACAATCGTGCAGTCTCCATTTTTGATCTGGGAGAAACTTGCAGAAGTGGATGGAAACTGCTCAAGAAGTTGTTCCATCTGCCTCCTCACCTCATTGATTCCTACTGTAATTTGATGGATTTTCCTGGAAGCTAAGTAATGTTTTTGTGATCATTTCAATCATTTTTTGTCATCACTGTGATGGAAATTTCTGGCGAAGTCTCTATGAAAGGATACTTCACGGTTGATCTTTCTCCAGCATAGCACTTGCCCATATAGTGTAGTTTCTTATAATTTTGGTTGGCAAGATGTCTGATGATATATCTATACTTTGTGATCTTTTCATAATAATACATCTCCATTTATTGACTAATTCTCACCCAAAAGGCATGGTTATTACCGAGAGGCATCAATTAAATAATTATTGATATTTTCTGGTTGCATGTTATGATTGTTTGAATATGCCGCATGGTGCGAGTTATATCCTCAGGTGGAATATGACTGCCTTTAAACTCATCTGGGGGGAGTTCTATTCTCAGGTGGGTGCTGACGCAGGGCCGGGGACATTCTAGACATGCAGTCAGCGCTTGATGGTCAACTTACCCACCCACTCACAAGCCTCCTCACCGTCAGTGATCGAACTGACAGCTGGGTTTACCTGCGGTCGCCACATCTCAAACTGCGAAGGTAAATCAGTCCCAAGCAAGTCAGGACTCTATCTCTCCCTCACCGCGAAAGTCTTTAAAAAGGCTCATGGTTGACCGGTTCTCACCTTTTTTTTCTGTGGGCTTCGGAATATTAGATAACCTGCCATTAAAAGTTTGCTCTATATTAAAACCCTTAATTAATTTCTGCAAACCAAGATTTTCATCTAAATTTTAATAATATTTATGGAAGGATGTAGCAGAAATTATAAGAGAGAGTAGCCAAAAACAAAATAATCGCGCAATGGATGAGAGGTGAAGTCAACGGGGGAAAATCGGGTGGGCATGGAAGGCATACAGATGAGGATCCAATGCCGTGACTGTGACAGAACAACATCTTGTGAGCTCCACGCCAACTCGCCTCCCTCCTGTTTCTGCAACGCCGTTCAGATCTCTCGGCTCCTTTTTCTACGCGACAGAATTCGAGGTGCCAGCTAGAAAGCGACTAATATACATCTCTGCTATGCAACTCCCCCTCCTGTTGTAGCTTGGCGGCGAAGTCAACCATTACTCTCTCTGTCTGTCCCTCTCTCTCGTTCTCTCTCTTGGTCTGTTTCTGTGTCTGTGGCTGTCTGTCTGTCGCTCTCTTGGTCTGTTTCTCTGTGTCTGTCCGGCTGTGGAATCTGGCCGCCGATGGGATGATCGCTCTCAGGCCGCTGGGCTCCATGGTGCAGGAGCTGGACGTGGAGACGACCGATCCCAAGGACTTGAGGACACAGCTGTTGGCAAAGATCGAAGAAGGCGAGCTTGAGAACATGGAACGGACCGAAGAGGCCAAGAAATGGCCCCTGGAGGTGAGCAAGGTCGAGGTCCAGGGGAGCAAATTCCTGGCTCCCTCACAGCAGAGGGCGGGCTCCTCTGGGGGCTCTTCTTTACTATCCTCGTCTCGGCGTGAAGCTGCCGAGTGTCTCAAAGAGGTCAAGAGGATGAAGACCCAGAGGAGCGATCTCCGCTTACTTCTGCAGGCGCCGCTAGCCGCGGTGGTCCCGCTGCCGAGCTCTTCAGTCCCGACCATGGATGCGGGGGGCACGTTATCGGAGATGCGCCGTCTTCTGGAGGACGACGAAGCGGGAATCATCGGAACCTACGGCATGGGAGGAATAGGGAAGACCGCCCTCTTGAAGGCCATCAACGACGAGCTCCTTGACAGAGGGTCTGGCCGTTTCGCTCTGGTGATTCGAGTGGGTCACCGTCTCCAAGGACCTTGACGTCCGGAAGGTTCAAGAGGAAATCGCCGTCCGCTTGTTAGAGATGAAAGCCCAATATGGACTTAGCGCGGAAGCTAGAAGACAGAAACAAAATGAACAACTCACAACCGGAGACACAAAGATTTACGTGGTTCGGAGGTTGGCCTCCTACGTCCACGGGCGGCGATGAAAACTCCACTAGATGTAGAAGAAGTACAGAATAGCACTCCCCAGAACCCAGAATACAGACCTCTAATCTTGGCCCTCAAAGAACTCATTAGTTCCTCACCAACAAGTAGAGATCACTCTGTTGAAAACTCACTCCCAACCCTCTGGTACCCTCTGGTCACTGGTGCTACTACTTATGCTACATATGAGATGAAAAGAGATGGCCTCTATTTATAGACCTCCTGGAACCACCTCGGGAAACGTGCCAGCGACTCCTTGGGAAACGTGCAGACGGTTTCCTCCTTGAAGCTGGAACGGTTCAGCTGAACCGTTCCCTTCTGGTTCGGCCTGCCCGTTACTGGGCCGTTGAGAAGCGTGAGAAGCGGTCCACATCGTGGGCCGTTTCAAACGTCTCACCTTCTCTCTCTCTTCTCTCTCTCTCTCCTCCGCATTTAATGCGGTCTTCTCTGCTGCCGTTTGAGCTGACATGACGTGGCCTTGATGAGCCACGTGCCCAACAACCTCCCCCTTCAGCTCATAAGGGAGATTGTCTTCATGATCCTCAAGGAGCGTGCATGCCGATCAATTGTCGGCAGATCTCTTGCCTCTCTTTAGGTAGAGACTTGGTCAACATATCTGCTCCATTGTCATCTGTGTGAATCTTCTTGATCTGTAATTGATTCTCTTCAATTACATTCCTGATCCAATGGTAACGCACATCGATATGCTTCGACTTCGAATGAAATGTGGGATTCTTACTCAAATGAATAGCACTTTGACTGTCGCAAAAGACCACATACTCCTCTTGCATCTGTCCTAATTCTCGTGAGAATTCTTTCATCCATAGCATTTCCTTACAAGCTTCTGTGACAGCAATATATTCAGCCTCTGTTGTTGACAAAGCAACACATTTTTGCAACCTGGATTGCCATGACACAGCTCCCCTGCAAAGGTAATCACATAGCCTGAAGTAGATTTCCGTGTGTCAATATCTTTGGCCATATCAGCATCTGATATCCTGCCAATATAGGGACATCATCTCCAAAACTTAGACAAACTTTAGAGCTCCCTTTGAGATATCTAAATATCCACTTTACTGCTGCCCAGTGCTCCTTTCCTGGATTTGTAAGAAATCTGCTAGTAACACCCACTGCATATGCGATGTCTGGTCTTGTACATACCATTGCATACATCAAACTCCCAACAGCTGAAGCATAAGGTATTCTCTTCATCTTCTCCTTTTCCTCATCACTTGATGGACTTTGTTCTGCACAAAGTTTAAAGTGATTTGCCAAAGGAGAACCAACAGGTTTTGCAGAATGCATACCAAACCTATCTAGCACCTTCTCGATATATTTTTCTTGTGACAACCAAATCTTCTTGGCCTTCCTGTCACGAAAAATCTGCATACCAAGTATTTGTTTTGCTGGCCCCATGTCCTTCATAGCAAATGACTTGTTTAGCTCTTTCTTCAATCTGTTAATTGTTGACAAATCTTTTCCAAAGATAAGCATATCGTCAACATATAATAAGAGAATCACAAAACTCTTATCAAAATTCTTGATGTATGCACAATGGTCTGTAAAAGTACGTTTGTATCCATTTTCATTCATAAATGAATCAAACTTCTTATACCATTGTCTAGGCGCTTGCTTTAGTCCATACAAGCTCTTCTTCAATTTGCACACAAGATGCTCTTTTCTTTTTATCTTGAAGCCTTCTGGTTGCTCAATGTAAATCTCCTCCTCCAAGTCACCATGAAGGAATGCTGTCTTTACATCTAACTGCTCGACCTCCAAGTCCATACTGGCAGCCATACCTAGAGCAACACGGATAGAAGACATTTTCACAACTAGAGAGAATATTTCATCAAAGTCAATACCTTGCACTTGGTTGAAGCCTTTGACAACTAATCTGGCCTTGTACTTCGGCACTGAAGTATGCTCTTGAGTCTTCAATCTGAAAACCCACTTGTTCTTCAATGCTTTCTTCCCCTTGGGT
Source organism: Spirodela polyrhiza (assembly GCA_024713555.1). Lineage (NCBI taxonomy): Eukaryota > Viridiplantae > Streptophyta > Magnoliopsida > Alismatales > Araceae > Spirodela > Spirodela polyrhiza. Next base: position 1,435,663 of record CM046545.1, on the reverse strand, counting down.
AGCTCCACAAGATCATATGTCTGGTTTTTCTGCAGTGCTTCCATTTCTTCATACATAGCTGCCAACCATTCCTTAGTATGCTCACTTTTTAATGCCTCCTGGTAACTTTCTGGTTCACCTGCATCAGTAAGCATAATATATTCTCCTTGTGGATATCTTCGTGAAGGTTGATGCTGTCTACTAGACCTTCTAAGATGAGGCTCTGTTGGAGGTAGCTCTCCTCCTTGCTCCTCTTCTTGTCTTGTAGGTAAATCTGCATCAGCTTCAGCCCTTTCTTCTTGCAATTCTCCCCCTCCATCATTGTGCTCATGATGGATGACTTGGTCATAATCTGTAAATACTTCTGCAGAATCTTTGACCACTGGAACTTTCTTTATATCTTCAATATTTTGATCTTCAAAGAAAGTTACATCTCGGCTTCAAACACTTGTTGCTTCACTGGATCCCATAATCTGTAACCAAACATGTCACATGGATATCCAAGAAAAATACACTCCTTTGTCTTCCTATCCAGACCTTTTCACGTCAGGAACATGTGCAAATGCGCGACAACCAAATACTCTCAAGTGCTTATAAGAAACATCTTTTCCTGTCCATATATTATTTGCAACATTTCCATTTAAAGGCATACATGGAGATAGGTTGATGAGATCAATAGCTGTTCTTAATGCTTCATCCCAAAATCTTTTGGATAATTTGGCATGTGAAAGCATACTCCTGATCTTCTCCATAATGGTGCGATTCATCCTCTCTGCAATAGCATTGTGTTGAGGAGTGCCTGGGACTGTCATTTCATGAATAATACCTTGCTTCCTGCAATATTCATCAAATAAGCCCATATATTCACCACCATTATCAGATCTTATGCATTTCAGCTTTCTATCAATCTCCCTCTCCACCTTGACATGAAATTCCTTGAAAACGTCAACAACTTGATCTTTAGTCTTCAAAGGATATGCCCAAACTTTCCTGGAATGGTCATCAATGAAAGTGACAAAGTATAATGCACCACTAATGCCATGAACATCAATAGCACCATCAGCCGTCTTTGTCCTCAATGGACCACACACGTCTGTATAGACTCGCTCCAAAACATGCAACTTTCTAGGCAAAGGTGGACTAGAAAAAGAAACTCTGTGTTGTTTGCCAGCCAAGCAATCAATACATGGGTTCAAATGAATACCTTTGAACTTGGGTAGGACTTCCTTCCTTGAGAGAGCTTGTAATCCCTTCTCGCTCATGTGTCCTAGCCTCTTATGCCACAATTCCATATTGGAATCCTTTTCTGTAGCATTTATCTGATCACCACAGCCTGCAGTTTGCATTCTGTATAAGGTATTGTACTTCTTTCAGAAGCTACAATAAGTGAACCCTTAGTGATTTTCCAGTCACCTGCACCAAACTTGCCATGAAAGCCATCGTCATCAAGCATTCCAACTGAAATTAAATTCAATCTTAGACCTGCCACATGTCTCACATTCTTCAGTACCAATTCATAGCCAAGATTGGTCCTGATGTGGACATCACCGATACCAATGATGTTTGCTGTCCCTTCGTTGCCCATCTTGACAACTCCTAAGTTTCCAGCTTTGTACTTGGCAAAATACTCTTTCTTTGGTACGGCATGATACGAAGCTCCTGTATCAATGATCCATTCTGAATCTTTGCCAACACAAGAAAAAATTTCGTCAGTAGTAGACAAAATCAAATAATCACCACTTTGAACAGTGGCCACGGTGTTCCCTTTTGATTCTTCATTGTCTACATCTTTTCCTTTTCTTGTTCTTCTTGGGCTGCTTGCACTAATTCTTGAAGTGTCCTTTTTCACCACAATTGTAACAAGTAATCTCCTTCCTTGATCTTGACTTGCTTCTACCTTTTGAGTGACTTTTATCTCTTGACTTTGACCGCCCTCTATTTTCTGTGACGAGTGCTTGTGCTTCACTATGAGAACTGGTTGAGTTTTTCCGTCTCAACTCCTCATTGAGTAAGCTGCTTGTTACTTGGCTCATGGTGACAACACCATCTGGTGCAGAATTGATGAGGGACACCACCAATGTCTCCCAACTATCGGCAACGAACGAGAAGTAACAAAGCCTGTAACTCATCATCAAGACACATCTTCATAGAGGTTAACTGGTTAACAATACTCTGTATTTCATTCAAATGCTCAACAATAAAAGATCCCTCCTTGTATTTCAAATTCACAAGCTTCCTGATCAAGAATGCCTTGTTACCTGCTGTCTTTCTCTCGTAAAGACTTTCTAGCTTCTTCCAAAAAGAATGTGCAGAGTTCTCAGTGGATACGTGGTGAAAAACACTATCATCAAGCCATTGCCTGATGAAGCCAATAGTCTTTCGATCTAGCCTTTTCCATTCATCAACTGATGTCGCCTCTGGTTTTGCACCATCTCCTTGCAGAGGTCCATACAGGTCCTTGCAATACAAGAGATCCTCCATTCTTGGTTTCCATATTGTCCAGTTGTTCCCATTCAAGCTGATCATGCGAGAAATATTTCCTGTCTCCATAATCACTAACAAAAAACCACAGCTCTGATACCAGTTGTTAGAGATGAAAGCCCAATATGGACTTAGCGCGGAAGCTAGAAGACAGAAACAAAATGAACAACTCACAACCGGAGACACAAAGATTTACGTGGTTCGGAGGTTGGCCTCCTACGTCCACGGGCGGCGATGAAAAACTCCACTAGATGTAGAAGAAGTACAGAATAGCACTCCCCAGAACCCAGAATACAGACCTCTAATCTTGGCCCTCAAAGAACTCATTAGTTCCTCACCAACAAGTAGAGATCACTCTGTTGAAAACTCACTCCCAACCCTCTGGTACCCTCTGGTCACTGGTGCTACTACTTATGCTACATATGAGATGAAAAGAGATGGCCTCTATTTATAGACCTCCTGGAACCACCTCGGGAAACGTGCCAGCGACTCCTTGGGAAACGTGCAGACGGTTTCCTCCTTGAAGCTGGAACGGTTCAGCTGAACCGTTTCCCTTCTGGAAAATTAACAATCTGGTTCGGCCTGCCCGTTACTGGGCCGTTGAGAAGCGTGAGAAGCGGTCCACATCGTGGGCCGTTTCAAACGTCTCACCTTCTCTCTCTCTTCTCTCTCTCTCTCCTCCGCATTTAATGCGGTCTTCTCTGCTGCCGTTTGAGCTGACATGACGTGGCCTTGATGAGCCACGTGCCCAACACCGCTTGGGCTTCTCTCGCTTCGGCGAGAGAGATAATATGGACGACAGGGCCAACACCCCGAGGAAGTTCCTTGGAGACCATCCGACTGACAGGACCGGCACACTGCTGAGTGCCCTCTCCAAGAGGATGTTCCTTCTGCTGCTGGAGGACCTGTGGGAGAAACCTGACCTGGCGGATATGGGCGTCCCATTCTCCTGCCTCCTCAAGAACGGAGGTCTGCAATCGGATGGACGCTGAGCGGAAAGTTAGGGTGCCCATCTTGAATCCAGCGAGCTCTTGGAAGCTCTTCTGCCATAAGCTTGGCAGGGCCGAGGACCAGTGGGATCCCTCTGTGAGATCTGACGAATGGCTCAAGACGGGACAAATATCGAATAGAAAAGAGTAGAAAGGATTGCAAGAAATTAAATAAAAATAAATGACGAAAAATAAATCGAAAATCAGGGGGAAAAGGGGGAGTGGAGATAGAGAATACGCCCCAGCGGTGGAACGGAAGATCATTTTGAGTTGGATTTTTATAAAAACTAACTCATTTCCAGAAATAAAATAAACCCAATGATCCGAAAAAGCTGAAATTATACTAGAAAACTTGAAAACACGATAAGGATACTTGAAAACGAGATGAAGAATACGAATTGTCTCCTTATTAAAAACGCGTAACATATAAAACTAAATAGATAGGAATGATCATAATTAAGTCAAAAATGTTCGAGAAAACAGAGATCGCAATAAGAAGAGCTCGAGAAAATGAAATAAATGGACGAACCCGTCCCTATCTACCACCCAAGAATAGAATATTGTCGCGGTAAGAAAATGGGAACGAAAAACTAATTGAAAAGCGGCAGAAAATGCAGCAGAAAAGTGCTTAATCTCGCTGCTTGCCTGTCGCCCAGACGACGGAATAAGCCAAATAGAAAATAAATAAAGTTACTGACAGGGAGCACTCCCTGTCAGTAAACCATTATATAATCATGTCAGTAATTAGATGAAAACAATCAAAATATACTCATTTCACAAAAGACAAATGTTATCAAATTAAACATGATTCTCAAATAGTACTAACACATTTTAACTTAAATCATTCTAATTTCTCATTAGTTCATGTGACAAATGCTTTGATTCTACCCTTATTGTTCTGTAAAAATAAAGAGTTATCAGGAAGGCAAGTATTCACTCAATACTTTGAAATGTCGTATCTTACTCGCATGACCTTGGTTGAAGAGGAGTGGGCCTGATATCTTGAAGTTTCTTATCCGCTAGTAGTACCAGTATTTTTGCCAACATATTTCTCAATTTTCTTGTCGCAGCTCGCAATTATAGTTTTATCTTGCTGAGCATTGCATCTATGATTGCTTTCTTCCAATCAAGATTGCAATTATAGCTAATACATAATATAATATTATAACCCTAAATTCAACGCAAAAACCTAAACTGCACTCTAATATTGAATTCCTGTGAGTTAAGCAGTTTCATTGTTCCCATAAAAAGGAATAGTATCATATCACTGTTTATGAGTCATGGATGCCGTTAATGGAAAATAGTTGCATCCATCATAAAAAAATACTAATGCACCTTCTCACATCCACTGCCTTAAGAAAATCAACAACTCCCCTTAACCAACCACTACGGATAATGAGACAGCAACTGAAGAAAACTTGGGTAGATATGGCAAGGTGAGAGCCTCCTCTATAATAGCAATAAGTGCATTGATAGCTCTACAGTGGTTCTCCACTAATAAGGCTTATGCAGATCAGTGCAAATAGACAGTGAAGTCTCCAAAAACTCCACATCAACATATATCTAACAGCATAGAACATTATTCTCATTAACCAAAGTGCTGAGCAAAGATTGTAAACAAAGTTCTTGACTAGGGGTATAGAACATCTCCCCATTAACCAAAGATTTCTACCCAGAAGAGTTTTTGGTATTTGCTGGTTATCTACAGTGACTTACATGTTTTCCTTGGGATAAATATTTGTTGCAATCATGTGTAGAGGATTTGAAATCACTTTTACCTTATATAAATTATGGGAACTTTATTGGAGGTGTTGACCTCATTCTCATTTCCTCATCTCCCTTGTCATGATCACTAATCTCCACAAGAATTTAAGTCTTTTAGTAATATTCTCAATCTGATGTTCTCAAGATTCGATCCACATTGATCCTTTTTTGGAAGAACCGCTTCTGATCTGGCCACAGATCATTCTTACTGAAGCATACCAGAGAGGATCGTACCAAACTCCTACGCCTAGAGATAGAAATCATATCAGAGAAGCATGAAACTACATCGAACTTTATCAAAAAAACATAGAAAATAGTACTGTACAAGCTTTATCATAAAAATAATACATTTGGTTCATTGATTACCTTATCAAGGAATAAATCACTTGGAACATCCTACAAGAAAGCATTTCGCAAATGAAAAAAGGTAAAACAAGGATACCTAATAGCGTGACCAAACCCAGTAAAATCTTCTGAAAAGAGGCAACTAATAGAGGTGCTAAGAATGCTTAAAATTTTGGCCTTTTTGAAAGGCTGTGAGAGAAAAAAATAAATTACTATCACTCGACAGCATTAAGCTATGGAAACCTGCTGAATGCAGCAAGACAAGTATAACGGATTCACCTCTTCATCGCTACCGTGAGGAACAACGGCGATGAAGGCTTCATTAGCTAACTTCAACGACCGAGCGCTGCCGGAGGTTCGAGCGATCAAACAAGAAGATACCGCAAAAGGCCTCGCGATCTTGGAGACCGCCTCCACGCCAGCAGAGGTTCCTGAATGCACGAACAATAAACAACCATACTTGACGTAGGAGCTCTCGCTGAAGCTCAGGCAAACAAGGAATGATCTATCTGCTCCGAAAAACATGGGGTAAAATAAAATTTGAGAGGACTTGGAGCAAGCGACTGAGACTGAATCTTCACAGAGGTACGAAGTTGTAGAGTCCGGGATTGGCTCCGCCAATATACTCAGCTCGGCTAGGTGCTCATGCAGATCTCTCTCATTATGGCTTGATTTAAAATTCCTGTTTACCTTCTCTATTCATCGATGCATTTAATGAAATGGCTTGCTCTATCAGGTCGGTCATAAAAATGGGCATGGATGATCAATGTTTCTCATGATCCATCCAAGAACTTTGTTCTATGACTCCAACAAGGCTTGCCCTACAAAAGGGGGTTATGCTCAGTTGAATTCAATCTCACAGTTCAGTTGGTCATGTGTTTGAATTCTATATGAAACATGCATGGGTTTTGTATTTAAATTAAATAACTATGAAATAATCATCATTAATGATTATTTCTCAAGTACTGGCTGACTCTAGCTTAGCTTTTGGTAGAGCTCCCTAATAGCAGTCTCTATAGTAGTAGAGAGAGGGAAGTGAGAAGGAACTATTTATTTGAAGCGGGAGGGGAGCCGGAAGAAGAAAGGTGGGAGGAGTAATCGGAAATTCTGTCATTTAAATGGCTTTTGTCTCCACCCCTCCCTCTGCTTGTGTTTCTGGATCTTCCAGCGTAACTCGCTAGCTGTCTCTCTGTTTGTTGTTTGTATTGGTGGTAGGATCAAGTGAAGACAATGATGAAAAACTAGCTTGAATCCCAACTATTTTCCCTGCTTTTGTTTGGGGTAATCTCGTTGATTACACAAGAAAGAATTCAATTATGACCTCGCTAGATGAAGGATCTTTCCTATTTGCTTGAGCTTGGAATCTCTCACTGTTTTCCAGACTGATTCAGATTTCAGCCTTTTGCAAATTTGGCTATATGATTCCTATTTAGAAGCTCAAAGTTTGTCTCTGACGAGTTTTCTTCCCTGCTCGATCAGATTAATAATCGTAGCTACCATTTTCCCGAAGCGGAGTGATTGTCAATGAAATTCTCATCGCCCATCGCCCGATTACACCGAAAGAATGGCTGAGGTTGACGGTTCAAGTCGAACAGAAGTCAACACTAGATGGGCAACTAAGCCCATAACAGGGGTTTCTAGATTAGAGCGGTGTGCAAGGAAGCTGCCTCCAATATGCAAGGTGTTCATAGATCATTTCTCCTTTGCTGTAGCTTACAGAACATACTCTCGTGCGCTTGCTTGCTTTCTATCTCCAAATGCCTGTGGAAATATATAATGTTATTATTTATCGATGATAGATTCTCTGTTTTTTCATGGAACTGGCTGATTTGTGCTGAATATATCCCAAGAAAAAGAAAATATGAGATTGAATTATAATGATGAAAGATACTCTTGTACGGGCTTTGATTAGGAATAAGAGAAAATGGGCTATATGCCCTGATTTCATTCTCGTGCCATAATGCTTGCTGCACATAACAGTTCATCGGCTACAAAAATATCCACTGAAAATTCGCTTGTTTTATGCATTTTATAAACTAGTCATATCAGCCTGTCATTCCCTTGTTTGTTGTATGCATGTCCTCTTGAGCTTTGACCAAGAATACTGAAGCTGAGCCGCAGTGCTAGCATGGATCTTGGCAGAAGAGAAGTTGAAAACATAAATTTATTATTCTCTCATTTCATGAATCATTTAGAAAAATGTTGGGCGTTTAAGGTAGAATATCATAATTTCAGTTTCCTTTTTAGGTTTATCAACTGAAAGCTTTGCTGAAATTACTGTATGGTTAAACTCGCAAACTCTATATGAGTAACAATTTCTCCATCATTGCTCCTTTTGCTGAAAATAAAAAAATAAAGTACAGTTCCAGAGAATAGCATTGTTGAACGGCATATATCTTTGTATTCTTTTTCAAATGATGCGCAAAAATTTTAAATTCAATAATTTTAATCAGCAGTTACAAAAAAGTTATTTACTCGGAATTCCATTTCCAGATACCAATAGTTAAAACAATCCGCATATGCATGGTTTCATGTTCATATGAATGACGACACCAATGAGCATGATTCGAGTTCCTCGGAATTTGAATCACGAATCCAATTTTTAAAATAATGGGACAATAAAGTGCCATACTTTTGGAAGGAGTTTGACAAAAAAAATGCAAGAGAACGAATCAACTCAAGCATACAAAAATGGAACCAAAATATGCCATTCCAGTTTTAAACATCTGCTTCAAGATCACCTCAAAAGTAATAATATCCATGATATATTCAGCAGATCTAATTAGACAACTGAACTCCTACGCCCAAAATAGGAATAATATCAGAGAAGTATCAAAGTACATCGATTTTTAACGAAAAAGCGTATGGTATAATACTGTGCACGGTCGATCATCAAAATAATGCAGTTTGATCCATTGATTATCTTATCAAGGGATAAATCACTTAGAACACCTACAAGAAAGCATTTCACAAATTAAAGAAAAAAAAAGGATGCTTTAAACAGCGTGACCAAAACCAGTAAAATCTTCTGACAGAAGGCCCTGATAGAGGTGCTAAGCATTCTTTGAATTTTGACATTTTAAAATATTGTGAGGGAAGGGAAGAAAAAATTAATGCCAGTCGACAGCATTAAGCTATGGAAACCTGCTGATGGAGGCTTCATTCGGAAGCGAGCAGGACAGATGACGCCAAACCAGAAGCCAACTCCTTCAACGACGTCAACGACCGAGCGCCGCCGCCGGCGATTCTAACGATCAAACTAGAAGAGACGGCAAAGGGCATAACGATCTCAGAGACCGCCTCCATGCCAGCAGACCTTTCTGAATGCACACGGCAATACCAAGGGTCTGTGCGGAACGTGCAGCGGCAGAAGAAGCCAATCTCCTTGACAATTGAGAGGCCGTCAAAGCGAGCCTCACATCCCTCAAATCCAACATGAAATTCTTTTTGGTGGGTTTTAAATGTTCAAATCGAATGCCTTCGGAACATTTTCTGAGCACGTTTAGATAATTCAGAACCTGGGCATCATCACTTGTCAATGCACATAAAAGGGGGCATTCAAAACTCTAGATAATGGTCTTCCAGAGGCTGGTTGAGTCAAGATGGATCAAGTAAAGTTTCCTGTTGCAACGGATCATGATGATGATCGACTCTGGCGGATGACTCACACGTCTAATTGTCCGATGATGGTGCCGTCCTTGAGGCTTTCGAAGTAGAAAGGGTTCCCCGGAGGCTCACTCCATGGCGGAATCACGTAGGGGACAGTCAGCTGGTTCAGAGGCGCCGACCGAGCTGAATTCTTACTCGCCGTCGGCTTCTCCGGCACTTCCTTCCTTTCGTACACCTCTGCGACTGGGGCACAGGCTTTCTCTGACTCTTCTTGCTGCAGACCGCTAACCTGTGCTTCCACCGGGGAGATCATTCCCGGGTCAGCTGGCACACCATTATGGTTTGAGCTCAAACTAGGAGGAGGATTAGGAATCCTCGGAGGGGGAGGTCCCAAGGGGACCTTGATTCCGTCCTGCTGCGGTTCCGCTACTCTTCCGTGTCCGACCTGCGGTTCCTCCAGGTGTTCACCGTCAACTTTGGAGCCTGACGGCAGTGGAGGAATTGGGAATCTCGGAGGAGGAGGAGGTCCCATGGGGACCTTCCCTTCTTCCAGCGGAACACCTGCCTGCTCTAACTCTGCTTGCCGCCGGCTTCCGGCACAGGCTTCATCCGTGGACGATTCTCCAGCGGCAGCGGGTACACCATTAACATCGGAGCTTGAGAACTGGGAGCAACCTTCTCTCCAAGATAGGCCTCCTCGTCATCGTGGACGGCGGAGATGGCCTTCCGCTGCGGGGTGACTGATCCGGCACGCTCCCGAAGCCCTCGCCGGCGTCCTCCTCCTCTGCGAATCTCGGGCTTTGAAAGATCAATCATAATCTGAAAAAAAAAAAACTCCGGTGATCTCCACACTAGGGCAGTATTGTACTCACAGATTTCAACTCACAGATCCATGCTAGAACTGTATGTGAAAATGTCCTTTTATGCCCTGATTTCGTTCCTCGTATCACCATAGTCCTGCACTTAAGAGTTCACCGGCTACTAAAATATTTACTGCAAATTCGCTTGTTTCATTCATCGTATAAACTGGTCATATCATGCTGCCATTCCTTTGCTTGTTGCTTTCCTTAACTGTATGTAGCACGCATGCCCATTTGAGGTTGACCAAGAATACTGAAGCTGAAGCGCAGTGCTAGCATGGATCTTAGTGTGGTTTTATCGGAGATGCGCCGTCTTCTGGAGGACGACGAAGCGGGAATCATCGGGACCTACGGCATGGGAGGAGTAGGGAAGACCACCCTCTTGAAGGCCACCAACGACGAGCTCCTTGACAGAGGATCTGGCCGTTTCGATCTGGTGATTTGAGTGGGTCACCGTCTCCAAGGACCTTGATGTCCGGGGAAGGTTCAAGAGGAAATCGCCGTCCGCTTGGGCTTCTCTCGCTTCGGCGAGAGAGATAATATGGATGACAGGGCCAACACCCGGAGGAAGTTCCTTCGAGACCATCCGACTGACAAGACCTTATTGAGTAAGCAGAGGACGCGATTCCTCCATTGATAAAGCTCGTAATCGTGGCCACATCGCCATCACCAGTCTCAAAGCTGCCTGCCTGCTAGAAGACGGGGATACCAAAGGAAAAGAGGTGAAGCTCCATGACACGGTCCGCGAGATGGCCTTGTGGATAACCAGCGGCAAACGCGACGGAGAGAATAGGAATGTGTTCTTGGTGAACTCCAGAGAGAGGTTGACCGGCGTGCCGACGCCGGAAAGATGGACGCAGGCAGCGAGGATATCGCTAATGGAAAACGAGATAGGCGTGCTCCCTGAGAAGCCCAGATGCCCTAATATGCAGACGCTGTTGCTTAACTACAACCTTCCTCTGAGGGAAATCCCCGGCGTGGTTTTCCACTGGTTGAACAGCGGCTTCTCGATCCATCAGGGACATGCCTGGAATCTTATTGCCCAGGGAGGTGGGGAGGTTGACGAGGCTGAGAGAACTGCGTTTGGCATCCGTCTCTGATATGAAGAGAATCCCACGCGAGGCGGTCTCATCGCTTCCGGCGCTGCAGTCGCTGAACATGTTTGGAACTTACTATGCGTGGAGTGGAGGATGAGAGGAGGCTGGTGGTAGCGACTGTGTGAGTGATCACGAGGGGAGACAACTCTCTCTGAAAGACTTGGAAGCCATGGGGCAGCTAACGGAGCTCGGTCTTTATATTGATAGCACGACAAACGAAGACATGGAGGCTTTACAGAACTCTGAGAGACTGTGTGCGTCCATCAGACTTCTGTGCCTGAAAGTGGTGGGAAGCAAGTCTTTTGATTTTGTCTGCTTGTCTTGAGATCATGCGAGACCTGAAATAATGTTTCAATGTTAATTTGTGTTATAAGTATTTTTTACACATTTATCCACTTCTTTGAGGCAACAACAACAACATTCTTTCGATTTTCCAACAATTTTTTATTTTTTAGATAAAATATGATATTTTTTTTGGTCTGATTTTGTTTTGTTGATTCATTTAGGTGACAAGTGAATGAATTAAACAAATCAATTTATAAGGATTTTATTCAGGAATTTGGTCAAACTTGTTCGTCTGCTGATTCCTAGTGTCAAAGGGGGAAATCTTGATTTCAATTAATTCTCTTTCTGTTTTCTTGATTTTTTTAAATTTCCTATTACCTTTAATTTCATTTATGAAACAGATTCTGCAACAAAAATTGATCCATTTGTTTCATTTTTTAAATTCCTTCATCTGCCTTATCCCCAATGTCAAATGGGGATTTTTTATTTTTAATCTGTTTAGTGTCATGTTCAAACGATTCCTTTTATCAAATCGATTCCTTTTATCAAATCGATTATAAACCCATTTCCAAACCTTATTCTTCTATTTTCCACATTTCATTTCGTCTAAATATCCTAAATCTATTGTTCTTTCTCATCTTGCAGTAGAGCCCACCGATGGAGACATTTTCGCAACCGTTTTTATCTCATCTCTATCTCTCTTATTTTCTTTATTATCTGTAAATAAAGTTAAGTAAATTTATTCTTATTTCACTGCAGATTAAATAATTCAACAGTTACAACGGAATGAAAGAGCTGGTTTGAGCTGTTTGAGCAAAAAAAATCTACTATACTCTCCCTCTCCGTTTTTTTCTTATTATTTCTATTTTCACTTAGATTCAAATTTATTTAGAGGACAACGAGTTATCATCATTCCACCTAATATCTTCCTTAGTGATCGACTTGAATTCGCTGCAGTTATTTTAAATTAATATGAATTCAGTTTTGTAAACTTTAAATTTTGCATCTCTTAATAAGCCCTTTTTCTCTGATTCCTAAAATTTTGCGATGAAACTGATGGGGCCCGTCCCCCGAAGCCCTCGCCGGCGTCGTCCTCCATGGCGAATCTCGCGCCGGACCAGAGACAGACGTCAGGAAGAAACGGCCCCCCCAATCTCAAAATTTCTTGCCAACTTCCCTGAAACCCTAACCCTGTGGAAGCAGGAAGGAAGGTTGAAGGCAACCTCCTCTCTCTCTCTCTCTCTCTCTACGCCCTTGTAGAGAGAGAGAGAGAGAGAGAGAGAGAGAGGGGAGGGGGGAGAGAGAGAGAGAGAGAGAGAGATAGAGAGATAGAGAGAGAGAGGTCCACCGATTGCCACCACTCGATTCCACCGTCGGCGACTGAACCGGCAGCTGGGGCCCCTGCAGATAAGGTACGGATGGTGTAGATTAGCTTTCTAATTTTCTAGATAAGGCTGTTACGGCTTGGCAGCAATGAATGGCTGTGAGAGAGAGAGAGAGAGAGAGAGAGAGAGAGGGAGAGAGAGGGAGAGTCAACACCGAAATGAATGGCTGAGACCAGAAGTCAATAGCACAGTGTTCAGCTGATTTAGAAGAGGATCCCATGCGTTGACTAAGAAATAAGAGTATATCTTTGGAGCCTCCTCATATCTTTCTCCCTCTCTCTCTCTCGTCTCCCCTTGCCAACCACTGCGCTGTCTGTCCCCGTCCGTCCGTCTCTGTCAGTCTCTCTGTCTGTCCCTGTAACCCGAACCCTGTGGAAGCAGCAAGGAAGGTTTAAGGCAACCTCCTTCCTCTTTCTCTCTCCACGCCTTTCCATTGTAGAGATAGAGTGAGAGAGAGAGGGAGAGAGGAGGCCCCCCTCTCCTTGTTGGGCACGTGGCTCATCAAGGCCACGTCATGTCAGCTCAAACGGCAGCAGAGAAGACCGCATTAAATGCGGAGGAGAGAGAGAGAAGAGAGAGAGAAGGTGAGACGTTTGAAACGGCCCACGATGTGGACCGCTTCTCACGCTTCTCAACGGCCTAGTAACGGGCAGGCCGAACCAGAAGGGAAATGGTTCAGCTGAACCGTTTCAGCTTTAAAGGAGTCGCTGGCACGTTTCCCGAGGTGGTTCCAGGAGGTCTATAAATAGAGGCCATCTTTTTTCATTTCATATGTAGCATCAGTAGTAGCACCAGTGACCAGAGGGTACCAGAGGGTTGAGAGTGAGTTTTCAACAGAGTGATCTCTACTTGTTGGTGAGGAACTAGTGAGTTCTTTGAGGGCCAAGATTAGAGGTCTGTATTCTGGGTTTTGGGGAGTGCTATTCTGTACTTCTTCTACATCTAGTAGAGTTTTTCATCGCCGCCCGTGGACGTAGGAGGCCAACCTCCGAACCACGTAAATCCTTGTGTCTCCGGTTGTGAGTTGTTCATTTCGTTTCTGTCTTCTAGCTTCCGCGCTAAGTCCATATTGGGCTTTCATCTCTAACAACTAGTATCAGAGCTGTGGTTTTTGTTAGTGATTATGGAGACAGGAAATATTTTTCGCATGATCAGCTTGAATGGGAACAATTGGACAATATGGAAACCAAGAATGGAGGATCTCCTGTATTGCAAGGACCTGTATGGACCTCTGCAAGGAGATGGTGCAAAACCAGAGGCGACATCAGTTGATGAATGGAAAAGGCTAGATCGAAAGACTATTGGCTTCATCAGGCAATGGCTTGATGATAGTGTTTTTCACCACGTATCCACTGAAAACTCTGCACATTCTCTTTGGAAGAAGTTAGAAAGTCTTTACGAGAGAAAGACAAAGTAGGTAACAAGGCATTCTTGATTAGGAAGCTTGTGAATTTGAAATACAAGGAGGGATCTTTTATTGCTGAGCATTTGAATGAAATACAGAGTATTGTTAACCAGTTAACCTCTATGAAGATGTGTCTTGATGATGAGTTACAGGCTTTGTTACTTCTCAGTTCGTTGCCAGATAGTTGGGAGACATTGGTGGTGTTGTCACCATGAGCCAAGTAACAAGCAGCTTACTCAATGAGGAGTTGAGATGGAAAAACTCAACCAGTTCTTATAGTGAAGCACAAGCACTCGTCACAGAAAATAGAGGGCGGTCAAAGTCAAGAGATAAAAGTCACTCAAAAGATAACAGCAAGTCAAGATCAAGGAAGGAGATTACTTGTTACAACTGTGGTGAAAAAGGACACTTCAAGAATCAGTGCAAGCAACCCAAGAAGAACAAGAAAAAGGAAAAAGATGTAGACAATGAAGAATCAAAAGGGAACACCGTGGCCACTGTTCAAAGTGGTGATTATTTGATTTTGTCTACTACTGACGAAATTTTTTCTTGTGTTGGCAAAGATTCAGAATGGATCATTGATACAGGAGCCTCGTATCATGCCGTACTAAGGAAAGAGTACTTTGCCAAGTACAAAGTTGGAAACTTAGGAGTTGTCAAGATGGGCAACGAAGGGACAGCAAACATCATTAGTATCGGTGATGTCCACATCAGGACCAATCTTGGCTATAAATTGATACTGAAGAATGTGAGACATGTGGCAGGTCTAAGATTGAATTTAATTTCAGTTGGAATACTTGATGACGATGGCTTTCATGGCAAATTTGGTGCAGGTGACTGGAAAATCACTAAGGGTTCACTTATTGTAGCTTCTGGAAAGAAGTACAATAACTTATATAGAATGCAGGCTGCAGGCTGTGGTGATCAGATAAATGCTACAGAAAAGGATTCCAGTATGGAATTGTGGCATAAGAGGCTAGGACACATGAGCGAAAAGGATTACAAGCTCTCTCAAGGAAGGAAGTCCTACCCAAGTTCAAAGGTATTCATTTGAACCCATGTATTGATTGCTTGGTTGGCAAACAACACAGAGTTTCTTTTTCTAGTCCACCTTTGCCTAGAAAGTTGCATGTTTTGGAGCGAGTCTATACAGACGTGTGTGTCCATTGAGGACAAAGACGGCTGATGGTGCTATTGATGTTCATGGCATTAGTGGTGCATTATACTTTGTCACTTTCATTGATGACCATTCCAGGAAAGTTTGGGCATATCCTTTGAAGACTAAAGATCAAGTTGTTGACGTTTTCAAGGAATTTCATGTCAAGGTGGAGAGGGAGACTGATAGAAAGCTGAAATGCATAAGATCTGATAATGGTGGTGAATATGAGCTTATTTGATGAATATTGCAGGAAGCAAGGTATTATTCATGAAATGACAGTCCCAAGCACTCCTCAACACAATGCTATTGCAGAGAGGATGAATCGCACCATTATGGAGAAGATCAGGAGTATGCTTTCACATGCCAAATTATCCAAAAGATTTTGGATGAAGCATTAAGAACAGCTATTGATCTCATCAACCTATCTCCATGTATGCCTTTAGATGGAAATGTTGCAAATAATATATGGACAGGAAAAGATGTTTCTTATAAGCACTTGAGAGTGTTTGGTTGTCGCGCATTTGCACATGTTCCTGACGTGAAAAGGTCTAAATTGGATGGGAAGACAAAGGAGTGCATTTTTCTTAGATATTCATGTGACATGTTTGGTTACAGATTATGGGATCCAGTGAAGCAACAAGTGTTTTGAAGCCGAGATGTAACTTCTTTGAAGATCAAAATATTGAAGATATAAAGAAAGTTCCAGTGGTCAAAGATTCTGTAGAAGTATTTACAGATTATGACCAAGTCATCCATCATGAGCACAATGATGGAGGGGAGAATTGCAAGAAGAAAGGGCTGAAGCTGATGCAGATTTACCTACAAGACAAGAAGAGGAGCAAGGAGGAGAGCTACCTCCAACAGAGCCTCATCTTAGAAGGTCTAGTAGACAGCATCAACCTTCACAAAGATATCACAAGAAGAATATATTATGCTTACTGATGTAGGTGAACCAGAAAGTTACCAAGAGGCATTGAAAAGTGAGCATACTAAGGAATGGTTGGCAGCTATGCATGAAGAAATGGAAGCACTGCAGAAAAACCAGACATATGATCTTGTGGAGCTACCCAAGGGAACAAAGCATTGAAGAACAAATGGGTTTTCAGATTGAAGACTCAAGAGCATACTTCAGTGCCGAAGTACAAGGCCAGATTAGTTGTCAAAGGCTTCAACCAAGTGCAAGGTATTGACTTTGATGAAATATTCTCTCCAGTTGTGAAAATGTCTTCTATCCGTGTTGCTCTAGGTATGGCTGCCAGTATGGACTTGGAGGTCGAGCAGTTAGATGTAAAGACAGCATTCCTTCATGGTGACTTGGAGGAGGAGATTTACATTGAGCAACCAGAAGACTTCAAGATAAAAAGAAAAGAGCATCTTGTGTGCAAATTGAAGAAGAGCTTGTATGGACTAAAGCAAGCGCCTAGACAATGGTATAAGAAGTTTGATTCATTTATGAATGAAAATGGATACAAACGTACTTTTACAGACCATTGTGCATACATCAAGAATTTTGATAAGAGTTTTGTGATTCTTTTATTATATGTTGACGATATGCTTATCTTTGGAAAAGATTTGTCAACAATTAACAGATTGAAGAAAGAGCTAAACAAGTCATTTGCTATGAAAGACATGGGGCCAGCAAAACAAATACTTGGTATACAGATTTTTCGTGACAAGAAGGCCAAAAGATTTGGTTGTCACAAGAAAAATATATCGAGAAGGTGCTAGATAGGTTTGGTATGCATTCTGCAAAACTTGTTGGTTCTCCTTTGGCAAATCACTTTAAACTTTGTGCAGAACAAAGTCCATCAAGTGATGAGGAAAAGGAGAAGATGAAGAGAATACCTTATGCTTCAGCTGTTGGGAGTTTGATGTATGCAATGGTATGTACAAGACCAGACATCGCATATGCAGTGGGTGTTACTAGCAGATTTCTTACAAATCCAGGAAAGGAGCACTGGGCAGCAGTAAAGTGGATATTTAGATATCTCAAAGGGAGCTCTAAAGTTTGTCTAAGTTTTGGAGATGATGTCCCTATATTGGCAGGATATACAGATGCTGATATGGCCAGAGATATTGACACACGGAAATCTACTTCAGGCTATGTGATTACCTTTGCAGGGGGAGCTGTGTCATGGCAATCTAGGTTGCAAAAATGTGTTGCTTTGTCAACAACAGAGGCTGAATATATTGCTGTCACAGAAGCTTGTAAGGAAATGCTATGGATGAAAGAATTCTCACGAGAATTAGGACAGATGCAAGAGGAGTATGTGGTCTTTTGTGACAGTCAAAGTGCTATTCATTTGAGTAAGAATCTCACATTTCATTCGAAGTCGAAGC
Organism: Spirodela polyrhiza; assembly: GCA_024713555.1. Taxonomy (NCBI): domain Eukaryota; kingdom Viridiplantae; phylum Streptophyta; class Magnoliopsida; order Alismatales; family Araceae; genus Spirodela; species Spirodela polyrhiza. The sequence goes on along the minus strand of CM046545.1, from coordinate 1,417,965 downwards.
ATATCGATGTGCGTTACCATTGGATCAGGAATGTAATTGAAGATAAGCAATTACAGATCAAGAAGATTCACACAGATGACAATGGAGCAGATATGTTGACCAAGTCTCTACCTAAAGAGAGGCAAGAGATCTGCTGACAATTGATCGGCATGCACGCTCCTTGAGGATCATGAAGACAATCTCCCTTATGAGCTGAAGGGGGAGGTTGTTGGGCACGTGGCTCATCAAGGCCACGTCATGTCAGCTCAAACGGCAGCAGAGAAGACCACATTAAATGCGGAGGAGAGAGAGAGAAAAGAGAGAGAGAAGGTGAGACGTTTGAAACGGCCCACGATGTGGACCGCTTCTCACGCTTCTCAACGGCCTAGTAACGGGCAGGCCGAACCAAAAGGGAAACGGTTCAACTGAACCGTTCCAGCTTCAAGGAGGAAACCGTCTGCACATTTCCCGAGGAGTCGCTGGCACGTTTCCCGAGGTGGTTCCAGGAGGTCTATAAATAGAGGCCATCTCTTTTCATCTCATATGTAGCATCAGTAGTAGCACCAGTGACCAGAGGGTACCAGAGGGTTGGGAGTGAGTTTTCAACAGAGTGATCTCTACTTGTTGGTGAGGAACTAGTGAGTTCTTTGAGGGCCAAGATTAGAGGTCTGTATTCTGGGTTTTGGGGTGTGCTATTCTGTACTTCTTCTACATCTAGTAGAGTTTTTCATCGCCGCCCGTGGACGTAGGAGGCCAACCTCCGAACCACGTAAATCCTTGTGTCTCCGGTTGTGAGTTGTTCATTTCGTTTCTGTCTTCTAGCTTCCGCGCTAAGTCCATATTGGGCTTTCATCTCTAACACTCCTCCCGGTCCATCCTCGTCAAAAGTTTGTTGATCCCCATCGACCGATCACACCGAAATGAATGGCTGAGATTGAAGTTTTAGTATCCCAAAAGTCAACAATTGATGGCGAACTTAACACCCGCCGAAAAACGACCTCACCGTCGGTGATTGAACCGGCAGCTGGATGCGATAACCCTATCTCAAACGTGGTAGACAATGGCACAGTGCTCACCTAATTTAGATGAGCATCCCATGCGTTCACTAAGAAACAAGAGTACATCTCTCTCTCTCTCTCCCTCTCTCTAGAGTCTCTCCCTTCCTTCCTGCGCAGAGATCATCGGCATGGATTGGTGCTGTCTGGGATTCCTGCGGGATTCCTTATCACAGAATGCGCAGAATAGCACTGGGGAGGCGGTCTCCTGGCTGTGGAATCTGGTCGTCGGTAGAATCCTCAATCTCATCCTGCTGGTCTCCAGAGAAGAGGAGCTGCGCAGGGAGATGAGAGATCTGATCGACAAGAGAACAGATATATTAGTGGAGATCAGCAATGGCGAGCTTGATAACATGGGGCCGACCCAACAGGCCAAGACTTGGCTTGAGGAGGTGGATAAGATCGAGGCAAGGGCGGCCGATTTCCGGGTTTCCTTCCAGCAGAGGGGCCCCTCCTCTGAGGGCTCTTCCTTGCGATTCTTTGATCGGCTCGGCTGTGAAGCTGTCGAGTGTCTGAAGGAAGTCAAGAGGCTGAAGACCCAGAGGAGCAATCTCCCCCCCCTCATCCCGGCGCCGCCGCCCGCGGTGCTTGAGCAGCTGGACGCTTCAATCATGATGGTGGGCGAGGAGGGCACGATGTCGAGGATCCGCCGTCTGGTGATGGAGGACGAGGAAGCGGGAATCACCGGGATCTACGGCATGGGAGGAATAGGGAAGACCACCCTCCTGAAGGCCATCAACGACGAGCTTCTTGACAGAGGACCCGGCCGTTTCGATCTGGTGATTTGGGTCACCGTCTCAAAGCAACTTGATGTCCTGAAGGTTCAAGACGACATCGCCAAACGGTTGGGCACGACCCTTGAAAAAGAAGAGAATCGAGAAGAAAGGGCTGTCAAGCTAAATGGAGCCCTCTCCAAGAGGAAGTTCCTCTTGCTGCTGGACGATATTTGGGAGAAAATAGACCTCGGCGCCGTAGGCATCTTCCGCTCCTTTTTCAGGAACGGAAGCAAGCTACTCTTCACCACGCGGTCAGAGAAAGTGTGCAACGATATGGACGCTCAGCAGAAAGTTAAGGTGCCCCTCTTGGATCCAGCGAGCTCTTGGGAGCTCTTCTGCCAAAAGCTGGGCCGGAGAGAAGACCAGTGGGATCCCTCTGTGAGATCCCTTGTAGAAGCCGTTTGTAAAAAATGCGGAGGCCTGCCGATCACCCTCATCACCGTAGGCCGAGCCATGGCGGGTGCCACCACCCCTGGTGAGTGGGAAGAGGCTCTCATGGGGCTGAGGGGCGTACCCGCGGAGCTCGGAGACATGAAAGATGAGGTTCTAATTCGTCTCAAGTTCAGTTTGGACAAATTGACAGGTAAACTAAGGGAGTGCCTTCTCTACTGCGCCCTCTTCCCAGAGGATGAGAACATCGATATAGATGAGCTCATTGAGTACTGGGTAGGAGAAGGGCTCTTAGAAAGCGAATACTCTCCGGACTCCATTGATAGAGCTCGTAACCGCGGACTCAGGATCATCACCAGTCTGAAGTCTGCCTGCCTGCTAGAAGATGGGTATGCCAAAGGAGAACACGTGAAGCTCCATGACACGGTCCGCGAGATGGCCTTGTGGATAACCAGCGGCAAATGCGACGGGGAGAATGGGAATGTGTTCTTGGTGAACTCTGGGGAGGGGCTGACCCGCGTGCCGACGCCGGAAAGATGGACGGAGGCAACAAGGATATCGCTCATGTTCAACGAGATAAGTGTGCTCCCTGAGAAGCCCCAATGCCATAATCTGCAGACGCTGTTACTGTACAAGAACCATCCTCTGAAGGAAATCCCCGTCGGGTTTTTCCAGTTCATGCTGAGACTTCGTGTGTTAGATCTGAGGACGGCGGGAATAAGTCATCTCCCGCCGGGAATCGGGTCACTGGTTGAACTGCGGTATCTCGATTTATCATGTCCTGACTTGGAATCACTGCCCGTGGAGCTAGGGAAGTTGACGAAGCTGAGACAACTGCGTTTGGAGAAAACCTGGAGTCTGAAGAGTATCCCACGCGAGGCGGTCTCGTCGCTTGCAGGGCTGCAGTCGTTCAACATGTATAGAAGCGGCTATGTGTTGGGAGGAGGATGGGAGGAGGGTGATGACGAGGGGAGACAACTCTCTCTGAAAGACTTGGACGGCATGGGCCAGCTGACGGAGCTCAATCTTGAGATTATTAATGGCATGACACAGGAGGGCATGCAGGCGTTACAGAAGAACTCTGGGAGAGTGTGTGCATTGATCAGATCTATATGCCTGGACAAAGTGGGAAGCAAGTCTTTTGATCTGTCTACTTGTCTCGAGATCATGAAAGGCCTGAGAAAGCTCCGGATTCAGGGTTGCTATGATTTGGAAGAGCTGATCTTGAACACGAACCAGCTATCTCATTGCCCCCAGTTGGAGATATTGTGGTTCTTTGATCTTCCCCTCGCAAGGATCTCTTGGACTGATGGCATCGTGTCTGAGAGGGGGCCCAGCACTGCTGCCATCTTCAAATACCTTGTGGAGTTGTGCATTAGGGAGTGTGACGCATTGGAGGATGTAATATGGATCAGAGATCTGCCATGCATTCGGACCATCTACCTACGCGAATGCCCGAAAATAGAGGAGCTGGTAGTAGTCGAAGAGGTGATGATGGGCCAGAACGTGGCCGATTTTGAAAATGATTCTTTTTTCCCCAAATTAAGGGACATTGTGTTGAGTAATCTTCCGAATCTGAGGAGCATATGTAGGCATCCCTTGTTGTTCCCTTCCTTGAAGTATGTCGGTGTATATAACTGTCCAGAGCTGAAGAAGCTACCCTTTGGCCTCCCTAGTGCCAAGAACATCGTACTGATCAATGGTGAAGAAGAATGGTGGGATGCATTAGAGTGGGACCATGAAGACGTCCGATCAAAGTTTACCCCTTATTTTGAACCAGAAGATGAATTTCACCCCTTCCTTTAGACTGTCATCAGAGTACCCCCTCGACCAATCCATCCATGCCTCTCTCGACCGCAGCAACCCCACCGATGCCAGGGATCAACGTCAGCGACTAGGAGGAAATCGAAGGTGGCTCCTGCTGCATGGGAAGAGGAGGCGGCGGCAAGAGTGGGGGCGTCTGAATCACCAGCAGGGAAGGAGTCCTCTGAGACGACGGCAATGGTGAGCGCCGCCGACGGTGGCGACAACGTCTCCGGCTTCTTCTCCACCTCTATCTCCTAGGAGAATCCAACTTCCTCGCCCCTACGGAGCCCTATCGAGGAAGTTCTCCTCTGCTTCGTGCAGGTCGTAGCGTCGTCCTAGACTTCGTGCAGGCCTTCCGCTGCGGCGAGACTGATCCGGCGCGCTCCCGAAGCCCTCGCCAGCATCGTCCTCCATCGCGAATCTCAGGTTCCACCGGAGAGATGTGCGAAAATGCATCTGCTATCATACCAATGTCTGGTGATTCATTCACAAGGCCTTGAAAGATAAGATGATAATTTTCTCTTCTGCACAGATGCGAAATTATTTGGAAAAAAAATTATCTGATGATCTCGACACTGCTGCGGCTTCTTGTATTCACCAATTTTAACCAAATGGAAAATTACAGAACAGTACGGATTTTTATATAGGAGTAATGTGCAAAGAAACTGCTTCCACTATGTAAAGAAATTGCTTCATAGTTCATTTCTCTTATGGGAAAAAAAAACGATACGGCTGTAAAATGAATCGTATACACTTCAATCACATGAACTGTCTTTTGCTGTAGCTTACAAAACACACTCTCATGTGTCTGCTTGCATTCTATCTCTAAATGTCTGCGAAAATCTGTAATATGAGTACTTATCAATGAGAGATTCAACGATCTACTACTATACAATAGGGTGATTTGTGCACGAAAGATCCCAAGTCAAGGAAAAAATGTGATTAAATTATAACGATGATTAGTTTTTCTTACCATGCAAAGTTTATACATTTTTGTTATAATAGTATCAATGAATTAGGTTTTTTTATCTACATCTGATGGTGGCTTAAATTCATATTTCTTGTACTTCTCTACTATCTTTTCTAAATTGAAGCACTGGTGAAAGGGAAAGACAGTAAGAGTCACGATAAGTGGCTGCTAAAACACAGGCACAATTAAATCAACCCTAACAAGAGAAAACTAGTAATTACACCTTAATAGTAGCACTGGTAGCCCAACAGACCTTTTACAGTTATTAAAACGTATACTTTGTTTGCTAGCAATAAAAATTTACCACAACATAAAGTGATATTACCTTAATGCTTCTCCAAATTCAAGCTGGAATAAGATGTCTTGAAAGACATTGAAACTAGTGAGAATTCTTATGGAAGACTGATACGCAGGAGGGTAAAAGAGACTTCCAAAAGGCAAAATGTTACCTATTTAAGGGAAAAGTAAGAATTGTGATATAGTGAAAAAGCTAACAAAAGAGGATGGCAAGTACTTCAAGCTAGAAAATAAATCCCTAAAAACTGAAATGCATGTTATTGAGAACTATTTGATGAGTATCGAAAATGGGATAAACTGAAAGATAATATTTGCAATACAAAACTTTAGAATTGTTGATTTACCATCAAAAGGATCGAATCCTTCAGAATAAATACAAAGCAAGGAACAATATTAAGGTAGGATGCTACTATACGAACTACGAACTGTAAGTGTGGAAAGTAAAATAACTAGTACTAGTTTAGTCGATTGATCTTGTTGATGCTATTGAAAAAGTAAAGGCTTGAAGAAAGTATATAAAGATCAACTGATCTGATTATAGGAGAGCGTATTAATGAAGCTAATGTCACACTACAATGAAAATAAAAGTCTAAGAGAAGAAAAGGGACTACATAGGATACATAGATGGCACAAGTACACACCTGCATGAAATCGAGAAATATTTGGATGGTCAAGCACAAAACCGCATAGATCCACCCGTCCAAACATGTATGCTCCTTTTTCTGACCTGCAAAGAACAGACAATAAACATGACTGTTATTAACATACCTATATAGGAAACTGAATATGCCATTCCAAACCCTACAAGAATTAGCTTGTGCTCAAACACTAATTGTCATCTACGTAATAGTAAACATAGAACCTTTAGTCCTTTGCAAAGTCCACCCAAGGCAAATATTTAGAACATGGAACTAAGTCGAATAAAATGTTTTCTTTAAAATATCTCAAATTAATCTTGGATTTTCTCTTTCATTCACTAATTAAATTTCTCAGGTGTAGATGATGAACAGATCTGAGGTTTTTAATCACAAATTCGGAATCGATCCCAATCAAATAGTCTTGAGGAAAGTTTACTATTCTAGTATTCTATAATTTCATATCCATCTTAATGGCTCTGTGAAGTTTGCTTCCGGCGTTCCTCAACCAGCCTTACAAACCTTACAAAAACAATGAGTGTAGTCCTTAATTTTCAACGAAGATCAACCGGGCAAGATCCCCTGAGTAGTTGGCCTCTCCCCTACCTTCGTTAACTCCAGTCTACTTCTGTTGTACCTCTATGCCGATCCGACTAGAAACTCGAATATTATATCGCTTTAAGAGGAATATCTAACTAGATCCTGACAGGTTCTTTTGAGATGCATTTTTGGCAAATTTTACCCGCCTCAGTCTGCTAATGACAGTGCCGCAATTTTTTCTCATTCCCAGTTCAATCTAAGATTCAAACTGTGATTTTCCTAAGCATGCCAAAAAATATTCTGATCATGACAAAGTTATTGGATCCCTTCCTCCAACTTTGTTAAGGTCACTAATCTTGCTCCTTGAATCTAAGAAAAGCAAAACAATTCAATCTAATGTTACTTAGGCCTAGCATGCTTTATAACTGTAAAAGAATATATACAAATTCAAAATGTAAAAGAACTCTATGTAGGGTGTGCTTTATAAGCGTCAGCTTAATAAAAATGAAAACAAGAATTTCCGACTAAAACAGGTTAACACAATTTGCTCAATCTTTACAGAAACAGCTTACAGTTTCCGATATATTACGGAATATTAAATTTACGGGCTCAAATTATGAACAAGATCACATCAACTCAATGTCCAAGTCGTCCACAGATGCACCAAAGGAACAAAAATTTTTCAGCAACTCTGTTCAATGTAGAGATTTCGGTCAAAAAATCCAATATGAAATTTTTTTTGGTGGATTTTAAATGTTTAAATCGAATGCCTAATGCTCGGAACATTTCCTGAGCACGTTTAGATCATTCAGAACTTGGGCATCATCACCTGTCAATGCACATAAAAAGGGGCATTCAAAACTCTAGATAATGGTCTTCCAGAGACTGGTTGAGAAAAGATGTATCAAGTAAAGCTTCCTGTTGCAACGCATCATGATGATGATCGATTCTGGCGGATGAGTCACACGCCTAATTGTCCAATGATGGTGCCGTCCTTGAGGATTTCGAAGTAGAAAGGGTTCCCCGGAGGCCCACTCCATGGCGGAATCACGTAGCGGACAGTCAGCTGGTTCAGAGGCGCCGACCGAGCTGAATTCTTACTCGCCGTCGGCTTCTCTGGCACTTCCTTCCTTTTGTACACCTCTGCGACTGGGGCACAGGCTTTCTCTGACTCTTCTTGCTGCCGACCACTAACCTGTGCTTCCACAGGGGAGATCATTCCCGGGTCAGCTGGCACACCATTATGGTTTGAGCTCAAACTAGGAGGAGGATTAGGAATCCTCGGAGATGGAGGTCCCAAGGGGACCTTGATTCCGTCCTGCTGCGGTTCCGCTATTCTTCCGCCTCCAACCTGCGGTTTCTCCTGGTGTTTACCGTCAACTTTGGAGTCTGACGCTAGTGGAGGAACTGGGAAACTCGGAGGAGGAGGAGGTCCCATGGGGACCTTCCCTTCTTCCAGCAGAACACCTGCCTGCTCTAACTCTGCTTGCCGCCGGCTTCCGGCACAGGCTTCATCTGTGGACGATTCTCCAGCGGCAGCGGGTACACCATTAACATCGGAGCTTGAGCCAGGAGGCAGATTCTGCTTCCGCGGAGGCGGAGGAGGTTCCATGGGGACCTTCGTTTCTGCCTGTTGTGCTTTCCAGCCAGAGAGAGAGCGAGAGAGAGAGAGAGAGGGAGAGGGAGAGGGAGAGGGAGGGGGAGAGGGAGGGGGAGGGGGAGGGGGAGGGAGAGGGAGAGGGAGAGGAGAGGGAGAGGGAGAGAGAGAAGAGAGAGAGAAGAGAGAGTTGCGGTGAAGAGGGAATTCTCGCCCATTTTTGCCGGTTCGAAAATCAGTTTCGGATCATCCACCTGAACCCGTTAACCCGATAAATTTATTTTGCTCACAAATTATCTTCAATAATCAAATTTGGGGGAATAGTATTGATAAAATAATTAAATTATAAAAGTAAATAAACATAATTTAGTTTTATTTCTTAATTAAAGTATTGGACAAGTTTCTGGGAGACCATCCGTACGATTTCCGTTGGCCATGAATTAGTTAAAATTGTTTGTAAGTCCTCTCTTATTTGGCTTTTTTCATATACGATTTCTGTACCCTTTTAAGATGAAAAAATATGGGGCATAATGACGGAGCCAAGATGACCAAAAATAAAGAGTTTAATATTAGGGGGACTTTAAAGACTTTAGACGTAAATATTTGACGGTTTGAAGTAGAAAGGAATCACCGACCCACCACAAAATCAGTTAAAATCGTTCATAAGTCCTCTCTTTTGGCCTCTCTGTCATATATACCTCTAAACGTTTCTGAACTCCAGGGGGATAATGATGGAGTTGACCTGGCCAAAAATCAAGAGTATAATAATTAGAGGACCTTAAAGTAATTCAACGTAAAATTTTGCTGATTTGAAGGAGTCACCCACCCTCAGCAGGTGCTCTCCGCATTTCTCGCCGCCGGCGATCGCCGGCGAAAAGATCTTGCGGTGGCTCTCCGGCGGGCCCCGGAGGCTGAAGAACGGGTGATTCCCTCTTCCCAATGTGGCTGGAGATCGGTGGAGAAGAGGGAATTGGAGGTAGGTTCCCCCAAGAGGAGCAGAGGTGCTTCTGCTGCTGGCGGTTGTCGATGATATGGAAGTCCCCCTTCCAACGGCGAAGCTCGCCTTTCCTCTGCCGCCGCCGCTGGTGTGTGGAGCCGGGGAGGGACAGGACGGCCCGTCGGTTACTGCCTCCTGTCGGGTGAGTTATTGTTAACATGAACTACTACGGCCTTCTTAAGGTTATTAGGGCAGAAGGCCCTCGGTGAAGGGTAAAGAGCTAAAATATATGCCTGATAACAGTATTTTCCTTAACGTCTTCTAATTTGTTGACCTTTGTCATCTTGATTCTTCTATTGTTTATGATCTCTATTTTCTATTGAATACCACTACCAAGTCTACTAAAATTCTTATTTTTTATGAGGGGAATAACTACTTTCTGTGGAGGATTAGTTGAATATGCTTCTTGATGGGTCAAGACCTTTAGCCTTTTGTTTGATGGAAGTCAAGAACAGCCTAAACAAGAAAAAGGAAACGCAAAAGGACTAGCAACATGGACAATTAGATAAGGACTTTTTAAAATGTTAATTAGATTCTTCTAATTTAATACCAGCAATGATAAACAGTTAATTAAATGAACCATAGTTAAGAGAGCTTTCCCCATATATATTTTGGGGAATGTGCTTAGAGGAGCAATGCCCTAGTAACTTTGAGTGGTTAAAATCCATGATCACTATTGCTAGTTCTATAGATATTAAAAAGGAAAATCCACGTTTGGAGAGTAACACTGTTGAATGACATCTATCTTCCTATTTTCTAGATCAAGACTTATTAAATGATGTGCAAAATTTTAACATTACTAATGAATTGAATAATTTGACATTATTTAAGTGAATCGTAATTGGCTCAGCCTTCAGTCAACTGTGGTTTTTGTTCTTTGTAACAAGCACAAGCAATAGTTGTGCATATTGTCTAGATGCTACGTGAAGGATCATTTCTTAAAGCAAGAGTTATGCTGTACAAGAAACTGGAATATTCATGATGTCATGCTTTTCAAATTTTCTTTTGACAATATTTGTAACATTTATGATGTCACTTACAATCGTGCAGTCTCCATTTTTGATCTGGGAGAAACTTGCAGAAGTGGATGGAAACTGCTCAAGAAGTTGTTCCATCTGCCTCCTCACCTCATTGATTCCTACTGTAATTTGATGGATTTTCCTGGAAGCTAAGTAATGTTTTTGTGATCATTTCAATCATTTTTTGTCATCACTGTGATGGAAATTTCTGGCGAAGTCTCTATGAAAGGATACTTCACGGTTGATCTTTCTCCAGCATAGCACTTGCCCATATAGTGTAGTTTCTTATAATTTTGGTTGGCAAGATGTCTGATGATGTATCTATACTTTGTGATCTTTTCATAATAATACATCTCCATTTATTGACTAATTCTCACCCAAAAGGCATGGTTATTACCGAGAGGCATCAATTAAATAATTATTGATATTTTCTGGTTGCATGTTATGATTGTTTGAATATGCCGCATGGTGCGAGTTATATCCTCAGGTGGAATATGACTGCCTTTAAACTCATCTGGGGGGAGTTCTATTCTCAGGTGGGTGCTGACGCAGGGCCGGGGACATTCTAGACATGCAGTCAGCGCTTGATGGTCAACTTACCCACCCACTCACAAGCCTCCTCACCGTCAGTGATCGAACTGACAGCTGGGTTTTACCTGCGGTCGCCACATCTCAAACTGCGAAGGTAAATCAGTCCCAAGCAAGTCAGGACTCTATCTCTCCCTCACCGCGAAAGTCTTTAAAAAGGCTCATGGTTGACCGGTTCTCACCTTTTTTTTCTGTGGGCTTCGGAATATTAGATAACCTGCCATTAAAAGTTTGCTCTATATTAAAACCCTTAATTAATTTCTGCAAACCAAGATTTTCATCTAAATTTTAATAATATTTATGGAAGGATGTAGCAGAAATTATAAGAGAGAGTAGCCAAAAACAAAATAATCGCGCAATGGATGAGAGGTGAAGTCAACGGGGAAAATCGGGTGGGCATGGAAGGCATACAGATGAGGATCCAATGCCGTGACTGTGACAGAACAACATCTTGTGAGCTCCACGCCAACTCGCCTCCCTCCTGTTTCTGCAACGCCGTTCAGATCTCTCGGTTCCTTTTTCTACGCGACAGAATTCGAGGTGCCAGCTAGAAAGCGACTAATATACATCTCTGCTATGCAACTCCCCTCCTGTTGTAGCTTGGCGGCGAAGTCAACCATTACTCTCTCTGTCTGTCCCTCTCTCTCGTTCTCTCTCTTGGTCTGTTTCTGTGTCTGTGGCTGTCTGTCTGTCGCTCTCTTGGTCTGTTTCTCTGTGTCTGTCCGGCTGTGGAATCTGGCCGCCGATGGGATGATCGCTCTCAGGCCGCTGGGCTCCATGGTGCAGGAGCTGGACGTGGAGACGACCGATCCCAAGGACTTGAGGACACAGCTGTTGGCAAAGATCGAAGAAGGCGAGCTTGAGAACATGGAACGGACCGAAGAGGCCAAGAAATGGCCCCTGGAGGTGAGCAAGGTCGAGGTCCAGGGGAGCAAATTCCTGGCTCCCTCACAGCAGAGGGCGGGCTCCTCTGGGGGCTCTTCTTTACTATCCTCGTCTCGGCGTGAAGCTGCCGAGTGTCTCAAAGAGGTCAAGAGGATGAAGACCCAGAGGAGCGATCTCCGCTTACTTCTGCAGGCGCCGCTAGCCGCGGTGGTCCCGCTGCCGAGCTCTTCAGTCCCGACCATGGATGCGGGGGGCACGTTATCGGAGATGCGCCGTCTTCTGGAGGACGACGAAGCGGGAATCATCGGAACCTACGGCATGGGAGGAATAGGGAAGACCGCCCTCTTGAAGGCCATCAACGACGAGCTCCTTGACAGAGGGTCTGGCCGTTTCGCTCTGGTGATTCGAGTGGGTCACCGTCTCCAAGGACCTTGACGTCCGGAAGGTTCAAGAGGAAATCGCCGTCCGCTTGGGCTTCTCTCGCTTCGGCGAGAGAGATAATATGGACGACAGGGCCAACACCCCGAGGAAGTTCCTTGGAGACCATCCGACTGACAGGACCGGCACACTGCTGAGTGCCCTCTCCAAGAGGATGTTCCTTCTGCTGCTGGAGGACCTGTGGGAGAAACCTGACCTGGCGGATATGGGCGTCCCATTCTCCTGCCTCCTCAAGAACGGAGGTCTGCAATCGGATGGACGCTGAGCGGAAAGTTAGGGTGCCCATCTTGAATCCAGCGAGCTCTTGGAAGCTCTTCTGCCATAAGCTTGGCAGGGCCGAGGACCAGTGGGATCCCTCTGTGAGATCTGACGAATGGCTCAAGACGGGACAAATATCGAATAGAAAAGGGTAGAAAGGATTGCAAGAAATTAAATAAAAATAAATGACGAAAAATAAATCGAAAATCAGGGGGAAAAGGGGGAGAGGAGATAGAGAATACGCCCCAGCGGTGGAACGGAAGATCATTTTGAGTTGGATTTTTATAAAAACTAACTCATTTCCAGAAATAAAATAAACCCAATGATCCGAAAAAGCTGAAATTATACTAGAAAACTTGAAAACACGATAAGGATACTTGAAAACGAGATGAAGAATACGAATTGTCTCCTTATTAAAAACGCGTAACATATAAAACTAAATAGATAGGAATGATCATAATTAAGTCAAAAATGTTCGAGAAAACAGAGATCGCAATAAGAAGAGCTCGAGAAAATGAAATAAATGGACGAACCCGTCCCTGTCTACCACCCAAGAATAGAATATTGTCGCGGTAAGAAAATGGGAACGAAAAACTAATTGAAAAGCGGCAGAAAATGCAGCAGAAAAGTGCTGAATCTCGTTGCTTGCCTGTCGCCCAGACGACGGAATAAGCCAAATAGAAAATAAATAAAGTTACTGACAGGGAGCACTCCCTGTCAGTAAACCATTATATAATCATGTCAGTAATTAGATGAAAACAATCAAAATATACTCATTTCACAAAAGACAAATGTTATCAAATTAAACATGATTCTCAAATAGTACTAACACATTTTAACTTAAATCATTCTAATTTCTCATTAGTTCATGTGACAAATGCTTTGATTCTACCCTTATTGTTCTGTAAAAATAAAGAGTTATCAGGAAGGCAAGTATTCACTCAATGCTTTGAAATGTCGTATCTTACTCGCATGACCTTGATTGAAGAGGAGTGGGCCTGATATCTTGAAGTTTCTTATCCGCTAGTAGTACCAGCATTTTTGCCAACATATTTCTCAATTTTTCTTGTTTCAGCTCGCAATTATAGTTTTATCTTGCTGAGCATTGCATCTATGATTGCTTTCTTCCAATCAAGATTGCAATTATAGCTAATACATAATATAATATTATAACCCTAAATTCAACGCAAAAACCTAAACTGCACTCTAACATTGAATTCCTGTGAGTTAAGCAGTTTCATTGTTCCCATAAAAAGGAATAGTATCATATCACTGTTTATGAGTCATGGATGCCGTTAATGGAAAATAGTTGCATCCATCATAAAAAAATACTAATGCACCTTCTCACATCCACTGCCTTGAGAAAATCAACAACTCCCCTTAACCAACCACTACGGATAATGAGACAGCAACTGAAGAAAACTTGGGTAGATATGGCAAGGTGAGAGCCTCCTCTATAATAGCAATAAGTGCATTGATAGCTCTACAGTGGTTCTCCACTAATAAGGCTTATGCAGATCAGTGCAAATAGACAGTGAAGTCTCCAAAAACTCCACATCAACATATATCTAACAGCATAGAACATTATTCTCATTAACCAAAGTGCTGAGCAAAGATTGTAAACAAAGTTCTTGACTAGGGGTATAGAACATCTCCCCATTAACCAAAGAGTTCTACCCAGAAGAGTTTTTGGTATTTGCTGGTTATCTACAGTGACTTACATGTTTTCCTTGGGATAAATATTTGTTGCAATCATGTGTAGAGGATTTGAAATCACTTTTACCTTATATAAATTATGGGAACTTTATTGGGGGTGTTGACCTCATTCTCATTTCCTTATCTCCCTTGTCATGATCACTAATCTCCACAAGAATTTAAGTCTTTTAGTAATATTCTCAATCTGATGTTCTCAAGATTCGATCCACATTGATCCTTTTTGGAAGAACCTCTTCTGATCTGGCCACAGATCATTCTTACTGAAGCATACCAGAGAGGATCGTACCAAACTCCTACGCCTAGAGATAGAAATCATATCAGAGAAGCATGAAACTACATCGAACTTTATCAAAAAAACATAGAAAATAGTACTGTACAAGCTTTATCATAAAAATAATACATTTGGTTCATTGATTACCTTATCAAGGAATAAATCACTTGGAACATCCTACAAGAAAGCATTTCGCAAATGAAAAAAGGTAAAACAAGGATACCTAATAGCGTGACCAAACCCAGTAAAATCTTCTGAAAAGAGGCAACTAATAGAGGTGCTAAGAATGCTTAAAATTTTGGCCTTTTTGAAAGGCTGTGAGAGAAAAAAATAAATTACTATCACTCGACAGCATTAAGCTATGGAAACCTGCTGAATGCAGCAAGACAAGTATAACGGATTCACCTCTTCATCGCTACCGTGAGGAACAACGGCGATGAAGGCTTCATTAGCTAACTTCAACGACCGAGCGCTGCCGGAGGTTCGAGCGATCAAACAAGAAGATACCGCAAAAGGCCTCGCGATCTTGGAGACCGCCTCCACGCCAGCAGAGGTTCCTGAATGCACGAACAATAAACAACCATACTTGACGTAGGAGCTCTCGCTGAAGCTCAGGCAAACAAGGAATGATCTATCTGCTCCGAAAAACATGGGGTAAAATAAAATTTGAGAGGACTTGGAGCAAGCGACTGAGACTGAATCTTCACAGAGGTACGAAGTTGTAGAGTCCGGGATTGGCTCCGCCAATATACTCAGCTCGGCTAGGTGCTCATGCAGATCTCTCTCATTATGGCTTGATTTAAAATTCCTGTTTACCTTCTCTATTCATCGATGCATTTAATGAAATGGCTTGCTCTATCAGGTCGGTCATAAAAATGGGCATGGATGATCAATGTTTCTCATGATCCATCCAAGAACTTTGTTCTATGACTCCAACAAGGCTTGCCCTACAAAAGGGGTTATGCTCAGTTGAATTCAATCTCACAGTTCAGTTGGTCATGTGTTTGAATTCTATATGAAACATGCATGGGTTTTGTATTTAAATTAAATAACTATGAAATAATCATCATTAATGATTATTTCTCAAGTACTGGCTGACTCTAGCTTAGCTTTTGGTAGAGCTCCCTAATAGCAGTCTCTATAGTAGTAGAGAGAGGGAAGTGAGAAGGAACTATTTATTTGAAGCGGGAGGGGAGCCGGAAGAAGAAAGGTGGGAGGAGTAATCGGAAATTCTGTCATTTAAATGGCTTTTGTCTCCACCCCTCCCTCTGCTTGTGTTTCTGGATCTTCCAGCGTAACTCGCTAGCTGTCTCTCTGTTTGTTGTTTGTATTGGTGGTAGGATCAAGTGAAGACAATGATGAAAAACTAGCTTGAATCCCAACTATTTTCCCTGCTTTTGTTTGGGGTAATCTCGTTGATTACACAAGAAAGAATTCAATTATGACCTCGCTAGATGAAGGATCTTTCCTATTTGCTTGAGCTTGGAATCTCTCACTGTTTTCCAGACTGATTCAGATTTCAGCCTTTTGCAAATTTGGCTATATGATTCCTATTTAGAAGCTCAAAGTTTGTCTCTGACGAGTTTTCTTCCCTGCTCGATCAGATTAATAATCGTAGCTACCATTTTCCCGAAGCGGAGTGATTGTCAATGAAATTCTCATCGCCCATCGCCCGATTACACCGAAAGAATGGCTGAGGTTGACGGTTCAAGTCGAACAGAAGTCAACACTAGATGGGCAACTAAGCTTACCACCCGCAACAGACGACCTCACCGTCGGTGATCAAACCGGCAGCTGGATCCGGTAACCCTTCCTCAATCCTGGCAGCGTTCAGATAGATGAGGATCCCGTGCGTTGACTGAGAAACAAGTTACAAGACTACAACTTTTGAGCCTTCTCATCTCTCTCTCTCTCTCTCTCGCGCTAGTCTCTCTCTAGTCTCCCCTTCCTTCCTCTCCTGCGCAGAGATCATCAATCAGCATGAATTGCTGTCTGGGATTCTTCTGGGATCCCTTTTCGCGGGGTGTGGATGGTTTCCTGCAGAGCACCACGGGGGAGGCCGCCTCCTGGCTGTGGAGTCTGGTCGCCGGCGGAATCCTCAATCTCATTCTGCTGGCGTCCAGGGCGGAGGAGCTGGACAGGGAGACGAGAGTTCTGATCGCTGTAAGAACAGATCTACAGGTGCAGATCAGCTCTGGCAAAGTTGGTAACAAGACAGCGACCCAACAGGCCAAGACTTGGCTCAGGGAGGCGGAGGAGATGGGAGCCAGGGCGACCGATTTCCTGTTTTCTTACCAGCAGAGGGGGGATATCTCTGAGGGCTCTTCCTTGCGATCCTCCTATCGGCTCAGCTGTGAAGCTGCCGAGTGTCTGAAACAAGTCCGGAGGCTCAAGTCCGAGAGGAGCAGTCTACCCGACCTCATCCAGGCGCCGCCGCCCGCGGTGGTTCCGCTGGAGGGCTCTTCAAATGACGACAGCGTGGGCGCGGAGGAAACGTTGTCGAAGATCCGCCGTCTGGTGATGGAGGACGACAAAGCGGGAATCATCGGGATCTACGGCATGGGAGGAATCGGGAAGACCACCCTCTTGAAGGAGATCAACGACGAGCTCCTCCAAAGGGGCCCCGGCGGTTTCGATCTGGTGATTTGGGTCACCGTCTCCAAGAATCTTGATGTCCTCAAGGTTCAAGACGACATCGCCGACCGGTTGGGCTATTCTGGCCCGGCCCTTCCAGAGGATCCAACGGGGAGGGTGAACACCTTGGTGAGGGCTCAGTCCCAGAGGAAGATCCTTCTGCTGCTGGACGATATTTGGGAGAAAATAGACCTCGGCGCCTTAGGCATCTCCCGCTCCTTCTTCAGGAACGGAAGCAAGCTAGTCTTCACCACGCGGTCACTGGAAGTCTGCAACGGGATGGGGGCTCATCGGAAAGTGAAGGTGCCCATCTTGAATCGAGCAAACTCTTGGGAGCTCTTCTGCCAAAAGCTGGGCCGGGGAGAAGAACAGTGGGATCCCTCTATCAGATCCCTCGCAGAAGCCGTTTGTAAAAAATGCGGAGGCCTCCCGATCACCCTCATCACCGTTGGCCGGGCCATGGCAGAGGCCACCACCCGTGGTGAGTGGGATGAGGCTCTCATGGCGCTTAAGGGCATACCCGTGGAGCTCGGAGACATGAAAGAGGTTCTAACCATTCTCAAGTTCAGTTTCGACAGATTGAAGGATCCATTCGCCAGAGAGTGCCTTCTCTACTGTGCCCTCTTCCCAGAGGATTACGAAATCAGGATACACCAGCTCATTGGGTACTGGCTAGGAGAAGGGCTCTTAGAAAGCGAATACTCTCCGGACTCGATTGATAGAGCTCGTAACCGCGGACTCAGGATCATCACCAGTCTGAAATCTGCCTGCCTGCTAGAAGATGGGGATACCAAAGGAAAAAGGGTGAAGCTCCATGACACGGTCCGCGAGATGGCCTTGTGGATAACCAGCGGCAAATGCGACGGGGAGAATGGGAATGTCTTCTTGGTGAACTCTGGGGAGGGGCTGACCCGCGTGCCGACGCCGGAAAGATGGACGGAGGCAACAAGGATATCGCTCGGGGACAACGAGATAAGTGTGCTCCCTGAGAAGCCCCAATGCCATAATCTGCATACGTTGTTGCTGGAGGTGAACTATCCTCTGAAGGAAATCCCCGTCGGGTTTTTCCAGTTCATGCCGAGACTTGGTGTGTTAGATCTGTCGAAAACGGGAATAAGGCATCTCCCGCCAGGAATCGCGTCACTGGTTGAACTGCGGTATCTCGATTTATCAGACACTGACCTGGAATCACTGCCCGTGGAGCTAGGGAGGTTGACGAAGTTGAGAAAATTGTGTTTGAAGGGAACCTGGAGTCTGAAGAGTATCCCACGCGAGGCGATCTCGTCGCTCGCAGGGCTGCAGTTGCTGGAGATGGATGGCAGTGGCTATGAGTGGAGAGGAGGATGGGAGGAGGGTGATGACGAGGGGAGACAACTCTCTCTGAAAGACTTGGACGGCATGGGCCAGCTGACGGGGTTCGATCTTGATACTATTAATGGCATGACACAGGAGGGCATGCAGGCGTTACAGAAGAACTCTGGGAGAGTGTGTGCATTGATCAGATCTATACGCCTGAAAAAAGTGGGAAGCAAGTCTTTTGATCTGTCTACTTGTCTCGAGATCATGAAAGGCCTGAGAAAGCTTTGGGTTGTCAATTGCCCCCATTTGGAAGAGCTGATCTTGAACACGAACCAGCTATCTCATTGCCCCCAGTTGGAGATATTGCATTTGTGGGATCTTCCCCTCGCAAGGATCTCTTGGACTGATGGGAACGTGTCTGAGAGGGGGCCCAGCACTCCTGCCATCTGCAAATGCCTTGTGACGTTGGACATTTGGGAGTGTGACGCATTGGAGGATGTAACCTGGATCAGAGATCTGCCATGCATTCAGACCATCTCACTAGGCAAATGCTCGAAAATAGAGGAGCTGGTAGTAGTCGAAGAGGTGATGATGGGCCAGAACGTGGCCGATTTTGAAAATGATTCCTTTTTCCTCAAATTAAGTTGGATTATCTTGCAAGATCTTCCGAATCTGCGGAGCATATGTAGGCATCCCTTGTTGTTCCCTTCCTTGGAGAGTGTCCAAGTATCTGGCTGTCCAGAGCTGAAGAAGCTACCCTTTGGGCTCCCCAGTGCCAAGAACATCATACTGATCTTTGGTGAACAAGAATGGTGGGATGCATTAGAGTGGGACCATAAAGACGTTCGATCAAAGTTTACCCCTTATTTTAGACCATTTAGATGATCTGGATAATATTACGATTTTTCTCAGCGAATCAGATTGTATTTCATTTTAAATGTTACAGCAAAGCAATCCGATGGGTGAAGTGTTGGGTTGTGGAATGAATGATAGTTCTCTTGTTATGTGGAGAACATGACAAGAAGATGATGACTCTCTCTTAAGATTTCTCCGCTTGCCCTCTCACCTCTCATCATCAAACAACTTCTTCAACTCCTTCCAACAAGCCATACCGCCAGAGATCCTCCACGAACAGGATCCCACCCTAGAGTACCCCCTCGACCAATCCATCCATGCCTCTCTCGACTGCAGCATCCCCACAGATGCCAGGGATCAACGTCAGCGACTAGGAGGAAATCAAAGGTGGCTCCTGCTCCATGGGAAGAGGAGGCGGCGGCAAGAGTGGGGGCGTCTGAATCACTGGCAGGGAAGGAGTCCTCCGAGGCGACGGCAACGGTGAGCGCCGCCGACGGTGGTGACAACGTCTCCGGCTTCTTCTCCACCTCTATCTCCTAGGGGAATCCCACTTCCTTGCCCCTGCGGAGCCCTATCAAGGAAGTTCTCCTCTGCTTTGTGCAGGTCGTAGCGTCGTCCTAGACTTCGTGCAGGCCTTCCGCTGCGGCGAGACTGATCCGGCGCGCTCCCGAAGCCCTCGCCAGCATCGTCCTCCATCGCGAATCTCAGGTTCCACCCGAGAGATGTGCGAAAATGCATCTGCTATCATACCAATGTCTGGTGATTCATTCACAAGGCCTTGAAAGATAAGATGATAATTTTCTCTTCTGCACAGATGCGAAATTATTTGGAAAAAAAATTATCTGATGATCTCGACACTGCTGCGGCTTCTTGTATTCACCAATTTTAACCAAATGGAAAATTACAGAACAGTAAGGATTTTTATATAGGAGTAATGTGCAAAGAAACTGCTTCCACTATGTAAAGAAATTGCTTCATAGTTCATTTCTCTTATGGGAAAAAAACGATACGGGTGTAAAATGAATCGTATACACTTCAATCACATGAACTGTCTTTTGCTGTAGCTTACAAAACACACTCTCATATGTTTGCTTGCATTCCATCTCCAAATGTCTGCGAAAATCTGTAATATGAGTACTTATCAATGAGAGATTCAACGATCTACTACTATACAATAGGGTGATTTGTCCATGAAAGATCCCAAGTCAAGGAAAAAATGTGATTAAATTATAATGATGATTAGTTTTTCTTACCATGCAAAGTTTATACATTTTTGTTATAATAGTATCAATGAATTAGGTTTTTTATCTACATCTGATGGTGGCTTAAATTCATATTTCTTGTACTTCTCTACTATCTTTTCTAAATTGAAGCACTGGTGAAAGGGAAAGATAGTAAGAGTCACGATATAAAAACCAGGATAACTTGTTTACTACGATGAAAGCAAGAATAATGATGGTGTAATCCATGCTTACAATTCACTTCAAAAGTTACTAAAATTACTGACGTTACCACATTTTTTTCTAATTTTATGGTTATTGTTGGATAACAGAAAAAGAAAAGAGAGGATGGGCAAAGGATAAGTGGCTGCAGTAGATATGTTTTCCTCCTAAACAGCCCCTTTGTCGATACTTATATATCAAGCTAAAACACAGGCACAATTAAATCGACCCTAACAAGAGAAAACTAGTAATTACACCTTAATAGTAGCACTTGTAGCCCAACAGACCTTTTACAGTTATTAAAACGTATACTTTGTTTGCTAGCAATAAAAATTTACCACAACATAAAGTGATATTATCTTAATGCTTCTGCAAATTCAAGCTGGAATAAAATACCTTGAAAGACATTGAAACTAGTGAGAATTCCTATGGAAGACTAATACCCAGGAGGGTAAAAGAGACTTCCAAAGGGCAAAAAGTTACCTATTTAAGGGAAAAGTAAGAATTGGCGATAGAGTTAAAAAGCTAACGAAAGAGGATGGCTAGTACTTCAGGCTAGAAAATAAATCCCTAAAAACTGAAATGCATGTTATTGAGAACTATTTGATGAGTATCGAAAATGGGATAAACTGAAAGATAATATTTGCAACACAAAACTTGAGAATTGTTGATTTACCATCAAAAGAATTGAATCCTTCAGAATAAATGCAAGGTAAGGAACAATATTAAGGTAGGATGCTACTATACGAATTGTAAGCGTGGAAAGTAAAATAACTAGAACTAGTTTAGTCGATTGATCTTGCTGATGCTATTGAAAAAGTAAAGGCTTGAAGAAAGTATATAAAGATCAACTGATCTGATTATAAGAGAGCGTATTAGTGAACCTAATGTCACACTACAATGAAAATAAAAGTCTAAGAGAAGAAAAGGGACTATAGGATACATAGACGGCACAAGTACACTCCTGCATGAAATGGAGAAATAGTAGGATGGTCAATCACAAAATCGCATAGATCCACCCGTCCAACCATGTATGCCCCTTTTTCTGACCTGTAAAGAACAGACAATAAACATGACCGTTATTAACATACCTATACAGGAAACTGAATATGCCATTCCAAACCCTACAAGAATCAGCTTGTGCTCAAACACTAAACTAAGTCGAATAAATTGTTTTCTTTAAAATATCTCAAATTAATCTTAGATTTTCTCTTTCATTCACTAATTAAATTTCTCAGGTGTAGATGATGAATAGATCTAAGGTTTTTAATCACAAATTTGGAATCGATCCCAATCAAATAGTCTTGAGGAAAATTTACTATTCTAGTATTCTACAATTTCATATCCATCTTAATGGCTCTGTGAAGTTTACTTCCAGTGTTCCTCAACCAGCCTTACAAACCTTACGAAAATAATGAGTGTAGTCCTTAATTGTCAACGAAGATCAATAGGGCAAGATCCCCTGAGTAGTTGGCCTCTCCCCTACCTTTGCTAACTCTAGTCTACTTCTGTTGTACCTCTATGCCAATCTGACTGGAAACTCGAATATTATATCACATTAAGATTTATGTTGGACAACATGCCGGGAGACCATCTGTACGATTTATGTTGCCCATAAATTAGTTAAAATTGTTTGTAAGTCCTCTCTTATTTGGCTTTCTTCATAAATACCTCAAAAGATTTCTGTACCCTTTTAAGATAAAAAATATGGGGCATAATGAAGGAGTCAAGATAACCAAAAATAAGGAGTTTAATGTTAAGGGAACTTTAAATAAATTAAACGTAAATATTTGACGGTTTGAAGTAGAAAGGAATCGCCTACCCACCACAAAATCAGTTAAAATTGTTCATAAGTCCTCTCTTTTTGGCCTCTGTCATAAATACCTCAAAACGTTTCTGAACTCCAGGGGGATAATGATGGAGCTGACATGGCCAAAAATCAAGAGGTATAATAAAACACTGATTTTTCTTGTATCTCATATCTTACCACAACTTATACTGAAAAACTAATTCATAAAATAGTTAAAAAAATTATCCAGATGTTTGCATTCGAACTCATTGCAAGTTAATGAAAGCTTCTAAATTTGTCACATCTAAAAGAAATGATACATCTTTAACTGGTAGAGATGTTAGAAATCTAGCTTATCTTAAAATTTATCTTTTAGATGAAATATGAACTTGTCTTATATATTTTTTTCAAGATGTAAGCGATATGTATGATTAATAACCAATATCTCCTTTACACTTCCCTAAATCAAATCAAACATTCCAAAAAACATTATGATTTAGGGGTTGTAATTTAAAGGAATCTAATTCAATTCCTTTAAAATAATAATACAAATAGAGACCCCTAACAAAACTCCAAAATACCCAAATGCATCTCAAACTATTCTGAGGATACAAGGTATATTCCATTCCTTTCTCTTTCTATCTCTCTCTCTCTCTCTCTCTCTCTCTCTCTATATATATATATATATATATATATATATATATATATATATATGTTTTCCTATGCATGGACAGACAGGTCACGAAGATCTAAAAGGCTCACCTCCATGTCGGAAATCCTGTCCTTCATCGCACTCCATGCACCTGTAGCAAATTTCACAAGGATTGAATAGACAGTGACAAGCATGTAGCAAAAGACACATTTTAGAAAAGTATAAAAAAGGAAAGCAATAATTTAGTGAACTTCAATGGAAATTATATTGAAATTGATAAATGCATAAAATACCAGAAGGATTGATAACCATGCATCCATAACATCATCAAAATAGTGCCTTGTAAATCAGATGGGGAACAGAAAACCTTTTTCATGTAAACATAAAAATTGACACAAAACACAGCATCATTTTGACATGCTTGATCAAGTGTAGTTTTCTGGCAGAGAGAGTTTGATCAGAAAAGTAAAAATAATTGGTCTCCTCATGAATCTTGGAAATGACAAGAACAAAAAAAAGATGCCAGATGTAAAGGGCCTGGAAAATCATTATTAGTCAGAACCAGGTGAGTGAACCTGACACAAATCAGACCACTCGCCAGCCTCTTCCTCCGCTTGCATGGGCGGCGAGACTGTTAGGGTTTATGGAGGAGAGCAACCTGTTGACTTATAGGAAACAGGGGGGACGATGGACCTCATCCAGCCGTCCAAATGGGATGTGAAAAAACCATCCAGGCTTTTGGCACCAACTCGTGGGCCGGCCCTCGTTGACTGGATTGTCAACACCTACAATGGATTCCCCAATGGTCGTCCGAATCTCTCTCTCTCTCTCTCTCTCTCTCTCTCTCCTCTCTCCCCCCTCTTCCTCCCACCGGTTAGGGTTTAAAGACAACCGTCCCACCAGTCCCAACCATTTAGGACCATCTTGACCACGTCAGTCCACTCACCGGGACCAAACCATTCTGACTATTTGGTCAGCACCACCCCCGCCATGTGCCTGGTTCGAGTCAGTCCACCCATTCAATGTGGTCGACGGTTAATCATATGTCAATGGTCAACTGATTAGTTCACGGCCAATGGTATGTCAACTTCAACCTATGCTCCTCCAACAGTCACTTGCCTATTCTGGTGACAAGGTAATCCTTAAATATATTTTCTTTTCATATTTTGATTCATTTAATATTTTTATCTTGTAATATTATCATTGGTGGTGATTCGTAAACAGTGATAACCTGCTTGATTTGGATTTATTTAATTTATTAATTGTGGGGCACCTTAATCATTGACTACTTTTTAATCACAAGGATCTATTTGGTTTAAATCTAAAGAGAAATCACTCAATCTTACTATAGTCAGCCCTCTTAATTCTTAAAACAATCATGAGAGTTTTTCCTAGGTTGCTTGATTCTTAAAACTCTCTCTCTCTCTCTCTCTCTCTCTCTCTCTCTCTCTCTCTCTCTCTCTCTCTTTATATATATATATATATAATAAAGTTGTAGCCACAAAAAGAGTAATAAATTTAATTCAAGAACTCATTTCTTAGATAGAATTGATTTCAGTTTATGTTATTTTTGATAAATTTTAACATAATTTGTGCAGTAAATTAAACATAATGCATAGACTAGATGTTACTTTGAATTTTAAATAAACTTTTCTATTAATGATCTTGCTATATTTTAAATGACACAAATAATAATGCAAACTCAAGCACTCATAAGTGAGATGAAATCAATTCAAATTGACTTTCAAATCAAATTCTATTGATACATTTTAGTAATATTATTAGAGTATATTAAGCATAACACATGGAAGAAGTTGTTGGTTTCTATTTTAGAGAACACATTTTTTAGCTTTTTATATTTTGAATGACATAGTGTCAATGTAAACTCAATAACTCATAAATGAGATGAAATTAGTTGAAATATAAATTTAAATATATACCATATTGATACATTTTAACAACATTGTTGTAGTAAATTAAATAGAACAGTGCAGTACGCTTAATGTTATTATCTTTTTATTTTTAAAAGAATTAAAAAATATTATAAATAGTAATGTCAAGCACAATCAGAAAACTAACTTGGAAACACTTATCATTAACAGTTATCATCAAAAAAATATAATTAACATACTATAATTCAACAATGTGTTGTGTTAAAATACATAAAGATGTGTTTTAAAATTATAATTATCATTCAACACATTTATTTTTCCTATATTTATTTTTCATGATCAAAACATATTAAGAGAACATGAATTCTAAAGCCAACATAAGAACTTTTCTAGTATGCAACTAGGGCTAACTTCAAGAGCGCCACATTTGAGAGAACCCAGCAAAGTCGAACAAGCTCAACATATTCTTGAAAAGGCTGTTGACCCCCCAGGTCTAGATGGTAAATTTGAAAGAAATAACATAAGAAAAAGAGGAAATGAGCACATACTATAGTTATCAACAATCTCAAGAGGAGAATATTTTTCTTGATAGGATTACAGAACCTGACGATGATGACCATAAAGTGCATACCTGCATAAGGATAGCAGCAGATTTTAAAAAAAAAGAGGATTCTCATATCCAATGATTATTCAATTCTTTTTTGGTTACAAAAACCAGAAATGTAGAGGGTGAAAAGAATATCACTTTACATGAAATATTGATTTTTTACCATATATATATTGTTCTTGATGTATGATGAATGCTTACTCTATAGTAGAGTTGGCAAACTTGTGAAGGGAGGCATCAATGAGTAATCCAAGTCTCACTTCCAAAAGAAAACATTTATGATTTTGGAGCTATAATTTTTCATTCATGTTTTTGGAGCCAGAAGTCACTTCATTTGAGATAATAAGAAAAACCATGGAGACCAAAAAATCTCTAATTAACCCTCATTAGCTATCTTTATGCATGTGCATGTTATAGAAATGCATCTCAAACTAAACTCCCTTGTTGTAGAGCCTTTTTCCTCTCTTTCTTCCCTCCTTTTTTTAATATCTTGTTGAGATCCCAACCTATACAATCAAGGAATCAAGACAGCATGACCAAAACGCAGCATTCTGAGAAAGTCACTGGTGTGGTGGATTGTAAGGCACTTGTTGGCTTTGCCCATAAGTTCATGGTTGAGTCTGCATACTTGCCACGTGTAGGGCAGCTGTAATTAAGCTTGCGAAAAAGGATATAGCACCATAAGCGGACAGACACCATCATAACAATAAAATATACAACACAAAGAAACTTTAAAAATTTTCAAGATGAGAAGGATTAAAGGCATCTGATTCAAGCTCTTTCGCTCTTTATATAAAAACTAAGTCCCTTAAAGAAAGCCATCGGCGTAGCCATATGGACATACAGTGAGCACTTCAAAGATGCACCATGTTATCAATATGACCAGAGTTTTTACGTGGAAAATTGTCCATTTAAAATTATATGATTTCAACATTAATAAAGCCCTCCAAGACTTTTTTTTGTCAATTCTGGAAATCCTGAACCCGGATTTCATTTCCTCGCTCGATATGGCCTCAAAAGAATTCATATAACGGGTTGGGTCACCCAGTGTTTTTAGAAAGAGAAAGAGTTATTTCTGCAATCTTTCAAAGAAATTGTTATCACTTGATTTTACTGCTTGAAAATAATCGATCTCCAGAAATAAATGAGCGAATGAATTGGATGGATCACGTGAGATAATGACGGATGAAACTGTGAAGTCATGGGAAGATCTGCAGCTCGGAAAAAAAAAGCAAAAAATAGAATACAACTCAGTTAAATTTAAAATAACTAGTAAATATGAAATTATAGAAGACACCCGAGAATAAAAATGAAAAGTCCTCTATGGTCATGATACGAGACAAGGGCCCTGGTTTCTAGAATCGGGTATAGTTTTTAGGCCATATCCATTCAAGTTCTAGGCACATCAATTGCAGTCACCATCCCTAATTGATTTCCCCATTAAGGCCATACATCTGCTGTTGGCTTCTTGAACTCGTAACTGCTTCAAGAAATCCTTAAAATAGCATAGGAACGGAAGAACGCCATGGATAACAAGAAATCAAGAATCACATAAAATGGAAATCGTTCCGCACGCCAAGTGTCGAACACCTTGCGCCCCTTTTATAGGCAACCAAACAGAAGGGGAGAGAGAGGGAGAATAACCGCCGTATGATGAGCTGGCAATCCTTCTCCATCGTGGCTTCATCGTGACCGTTATAACTCCACGTGCTGGACGGCTGCAATTAAGTCCGGAATTTGGGCGTAACTACATGGTGAGGTTGGGGCACTGCCTTCATACTCCTCCGTGCTCCAGTGTCGCCGTGTTGACATTCTTGATGCCGAGTCGCTCGCGCATCGCCTCAAACTTCGGTCGTCTGAGGGATTTGGTCATGATGTTTGCCAGCTGATCCTCTATCTGAACATGCTCAAGTATCACCTTATGTTCTTCTACACATTGACGTATAAAATGATATCGTATGTCTATGTGCTTGGTGCAATTGTGATGCACTGGGTTCTTGCTGATGATGATGGCTGAATTGTTGTCAATCAATAGCTTCCAGGCCTCCTTTGCTTCACCTCGTAGCTCACAGATGAGTCGATTCAGCCATAATCCTTGACAGGCGGTGGCAGTGGCAGCAATGTACTCTGCTTCATATGTAGACAATGCCACCGTCTTTTGTTTTTGCGTGGACCAATTGATCAATTTCTTGCCAAGGAAGAAGACTTGACCAGATGTACTTTTGCGATTATCAATATTACCCGCAAAATCGCTGTCACTATATCCCAGTAGCTTATCACCTCCATGTCCCTTCTCATAGGACAAACCATAGCTGATAGTACCCTTCACATATCGGAGAATTTGTTTGACTCCATTGAGGTGCTCTGAGGTGGGTTTCTCCATAAATCTGCTTAACAAGCCAACTGGAAAAGTGAGATCAGGTCGGGTAAGGGTCAGATACCTTAGGCTTCCAATCAAGCTTCGAAAGTAGGTGGTATCTACTATGTCACTGAGGCTTGTTGCAGAGAACTTCGGTCTTGCTTCAAGTGGAACTAGCACCGGATTACAATCCCTCAGCTTTGCATACTCTAGGACGTTTGAGCATATGACTCTTGTGATAGAGTTATCATCCCATCCAGCTGCCTCACCTCTATTCCTAGATAGGAGTTGAGCAATCCGAGATCACTCATTTCAAAATGCTCCTTCATCTGCCCCTTAAAACTCTTTGACTTGTTCTTCATTGTTTCCTATGATGATTAGGTCATCGACATAGACCCCCAAGGATAAGAGAGGTACCTGAGCTCCGCCTAAGATACACACCTTGCTCGTGCTTACTCCCATTAAATCCAAGGGGATTTAGGGTGGCATGAAGTTTCTGATACCAGGCTCGAGGTGCTTGCTTGAGCCCGTACAAAGCCTTCTTTTTAACCTCAGCACCATATCTTTTTTGCCTTTCACTACAAATCCTTCAAGCTGCCGCACATAGAGCTCCTCATCCACAGTGCCATGGAGAAAAGCGGATTTCACATCTAGGTGGTGCAAATGCCAATTCTTTTCAGCAGCCAAGGCAATGAGGAGTCGAATTGACTCAAATCGGACCATTGGAGCAAAGACTTCATCAAAGTCAACGCCCTATCTCTGAGAGTATCCTTTGACAACCAGTCTTGCTTTGTGACGGATGATCTCCCCTTGTGCATTCTTCTTCAACTTGTAGAGCCATTTCAAACCGATGGGCTTGCAGTGGGCGGGTGGATGCACTAGCTCCCAAGTCAGATTCTTATCAATTGACTCCATCTCCTCCTTCATTGCATTTCTCCATTCCTCTACTTTAATTGCTTCAGTGAAACTTGCAGGTTCCTCTTGAATGAGCATGCAATCTTCATTCGCATGTAACACTGAAGTGAATGGATTAGTATCAGCATAAATCTGCGTAAGGGACTTATACCTCAGTGGTTGGGTTGACTATGACCCAGTCTGAGTAGAGGTGACTGACTCTATTGTCGACTGCTCTTCTTCTTCAGGTAGTGCTGGGTTGACTGAGTCAACTGTCTCAGTCTCTGAGGTCTGGTCCGAATCGCCGGTGTCTGATGTAGGCTGAGGGAAGAATGTGAGTTCTCGAGCATTCTCACGTTGACTTTCCAAAACCCACTTGCCATCTTCATCAAAGATTGCATCTCGAGTAATATGGACTTTAGCATTGACTGGGTCAAAACACCGATAACCCTTAGTACCAGCTTCATAGCCAATAAAAACCATGGGATGGCTTCTATCTTCAAGCTTCTGTTGCATCCCACGCATGGTCTTCACATGTGCAATAGAGCCAAATACCTGCAGATGGTCAACGCTAGGAAGTCTTCCAATCCACTTCTCATACGGTGTGCCACCTTGCAAGCTCTTAGTCGATGACCGGTTGAGTAAGTAGACTGAGGTGCTCACTGCTTCTCCCCAAAGCTCCTTAGGCAAGTCCTTGGCTTTCAGCATGCTTCTCACCATGCCCATGACTGTCTGATTCTTCCTCTCAACAACACCGTTTTGCTGAAGAGAATAAGGAGCGGTCAACTGCCTCTTTATGCCCTGTGAGGAACAAAAGTCAGAGAATTCCATCGAATTAAACTCACCACCTCTGTCAGTCCGAAGGCACTTGATCTTCAGCTCCTTCTCTACTTCAGCTAATGCCTTAAATTTCTTAAATGCAGCAAAGGCATCAGACTTGTGCTTGAGCAGAGACACCCACATTAATCACAAATAATCATCGACGACGAGGAGAAAGAAGCGACTTCCCCCTAATGTGGGTGGATCAATCGGACCACATATGTCAGCATGCACAAGTTCCAGTGGCTGAGTGGCACGAAATTCACTGGCAGCAGGGAAGGAGGCACGAGTTTGCTTACCGGTAAGACAATGTTGACACAGAGTGGATGGAATGTGAAGGAGTGGAAGGCCATGTGTATGTTGCTGCAAACTTAACTCTTGCAAGCTGTGAAAATTGAGGTGACCAAATTGTCGATGCCACAACCAACTATGACGTTCAATGTCTTGGGCAAGTAGGCAGTGGTCCATTGTGTTCAGCTTGAGCAGGTATAAACGTCCCTCAGAACGCTTGACCTCAGCAAGAAGTCCGCCATCACGATCAAAGATAGTCAATCTGCCACTATGCATAACCATCTTGCAGCCTTCTTCATCTAACCTTCCGAGACTCAGTATGTTAGCACATAGCTTCGGAACATAGAGTGCATTACCAAGCTCGAAGGTCTGGCCATCACTCCTTTGAATATAAATTGTGCCTCTGCCGGCGATATCCACCCTAGAATTGTCACCGAACTTCACAACACCGTGAGCATTTTCATCCAAGTGTGCGAAAAAACTTCTCTGCCCCGTCATATGAGTAGTAGCACCCGTATCCAAGTACCATAATCCGGGATCTGCTGACTCAATCACTGAGCCTTGAAGGAGAAACTCACTGAAAGCTTCATCAACAGCCATAAGCAAAGTGGAGACCTTTGGTTTCTCACTTGACTCAGCCACAAAGGCTTGCTCAATCCTGTCCTTTTTAGCACCTCGACATTCATAGGCGAAGTGCCCGTATTTTTGACAATTATAGCACTGAATATGAGACTTGTCAAAATTCGACTTACTTTCATCGGAGGCAGGTGCCCGACCATGACCTCTACCTCTGCCACGACCGCCGCGACGACCACAACCGCGTCCTCTGCCTCTCGAGGAGGAATTCTCAGAGTGAACTGAGGCTTTGCCAAGGGCCTTTGCAAGAAGTGTCTGCTCCTCCTCATGAGCTTCACACTCTTTGAGCCGCAACTCATGGACAGAGAGAGAGCCGATGACCTTGTCCAAGGAAATTTTCGATAAATCACCATATTGCTCCAGTGAGAGCGTCAATGCATCGAACTTCGCTGGAGTAGCACGCAAGAACCTAGTGACAACATCCTTCTCAGATAATGTCTCCCCGAGCCGTCGCAGATCGGAGACAATAGTGGTGAATTTCGTCGCAAAATCCATCACCGTGTCACTCTTGTTCATCGCGAGAATTTCGTACTCGCGCTCGAGGCTCTAGACACGGGATTGAATCACTCGATCCACGCCCAAGTTCCGTGAATGAAGAATGTCCCAATTCTGTTTGGCAGTCTTCTTCGCGTCAAGGACAATCATCAGGTCTTCTGGTATGGCCGAGAAGATAGCCGAGAGAGCGGAGAGATCCTTCTTCTTCGGCACGTTGTCTGATTCGATTGCCTGCAACAAATCGTGTGAGTCAAGAAATACCTCCATACTCATTGACCACACATGATAGTTGGTCTTCGAGAGCTTGAGGGATGGCGCCGGCAGCACCATCTCCCCCCAAGGCTCGCCGGACGAGCTCGCCTCGTCGGTCTTCTTCACCATCTTCAAGATCCGCCGAATCGAGTGGCTATGATACCACTTGTTGGCTTCTTGAACTCGTAACTGCTTCAAGAAATCCTTAAAATAGCATAGGAACGGAAGAACGCTATGGATAACAAGAAATCAAGAATCACATAAAATGGAAATCGTTCCGCACGCCCAGTGTCAAACACCTTGCGCCCCTTTTATAGGCGACCAAACAGAAGGGGAGAGAGAGGGAGAATAACCGCCGTATGATGAGCTGGCAATCCTTCTCCATCGTGGCTTCATCACGACCGTTATAACTCCACGTGCTGGACGGCTGTGATTAAGTCCGGAATTTGGGCGTAACTACACGGTGAGGCTGGGGCACCGCCTTCATCTGCATGATCTAACATCTGGATAAGATCATGCAGATATGATCACTTCCCTCGAGAGTTGTTATGTGATACAACGAGCTCGAGCCAGGGAAAACAGGCAAAAGAGGACCCATATAAGCAAGGTTAGGGAAGAGAAGGCATACGCCAGGTTGGGGGCGACCACTGCGATGGTGGGGGCAGCGGGGGGCGCCGCGATGGCCTGTTCATTGATCCCCCAGCCGTTGCTGCCGTTGACCTGCTGTCCAGTGGCCTGCTTGTGGAAGATCGCCCGCTTCGAGAATTCATCGGCACTGGGGAAACTGAGGCGGTGTGCGATGGCGTCGATAATGAAGGTGTGTAGAGTCGGAGATGATCTTGAAATGGTCAACTGGCCATCCGTCTCAAGGTGGAAGCCGTCATACATGGGCTCAAAAGGTCTTCATGGTGGGGCTGCAGTCCCTTTTAGACCCTGAAAAGTCTTCGGCACAACAAAAACAATAGAAATCGCGGGACTTTTTTGTCGGTTTGTTTGGGCCATAAACCTCTCCTCTCTCTCTCTCTCTCTCTCTCTCCCTCTCTCTCTCTTCCTGAAGCTTCAGTTCCAACCCTAACCCAGGAATCAGCTGCTTCGATATTTTTCTCTAGAAACTTAGAGACGCGGAACATTGTCAGATGCGTATCACCTGCCGAAGAAGAATAAAACAACTGATGCTAGCACCATGTCTGATAAAGTTTCCTCACAAGGAAGATGCTCGTACATCCGAGGATTAGCAATGTTGAAGAATCTGAGGATGTACGAGGATGCTCGTACATCCGCTGAACATTGTTTTATTTTTTTCTTTTCAAGATTTAAGCGATATGTATGATTAATAACCAATATCTCCTTTACACTTCCCTAAATCAAATCAAACATTCCAAAAAACATTATGATTCAGGGGCTATAAGTTTAAATGAATTTGATTCGATTCCTTTAAACATCGTATATGTACATATTAGTTATACATATACATACCATGGTGCATTTATTTTACACACACTCAATACTTGTTTATTCATAAATGACCCTTGTAAAGGGCTATTTTTAAATCCAATAATTTTAAAAAGATGATCAATTATTATACTTTCAAAAAAAATTGATCCTTAATCTTTCAATCAAACTCTTATAGTAGCAAATTTTATTTGATTAATTATAGTTTAGATTATTTCTTTAAAGTAAATAATTTAAATATAGTTATCTACATAAATGATAACCTTTGCTTCTACTAAAGTTTTTACTTACAAAGTAAATAACCACTGATTTTTCTTGTATTTCACATCTTACCACAACTTATATTAGAAAACTAATTCATAACATAGTTAAAAAATTATCCATTTAGTAACTTGTAGTGCAGATGTTTGCATTAGAACTCATCACAAGTTAATGCAATGTTACATATTAAAACTAATTCATAAGATCTAAAAGAAATGATACATCTTTAGCTGGTAGAGATGTTAAAAATATAGCTTATCTTAAAAGTTTTCTTTTAGATGAAATATGAACCTTTTTTTTTTTTCAAGATGTAAGCGATATGTATGATTAATAACCAATATCTCTTTTACACTTCCCTAAATCAAATCAAAAATTTAAAAAAACATTATGATTTAGGGGCTATAAGTTTAAAGGAATCTAATTCAATTCCTTTAAACATCCTATACGTACATCCTTTATATTATCTAAACATCCTATATGTACATCCTATATATTCTCTAAGCATTCTATATGTACATATTACTAATACATATACATACTATGGTGCATTTATTTTACACACATTCAATACATGTTCAGAAATGACTCTTGTAAAGGGCTATTTTTAAATGTAATAATTTTATAAAGATAGTCAATTATATATTTTCAAAATTTTTTTTTATACTTAATCTTAAATCAAACTCTTATAGTAGCAAATTTTATTTGATTAAGTATAGTTTCGATTCTTTCCTTAAAGTAAATAATTTAAATATAGTTATTTATATAAATGATAACCTTTGCTTCTACTAAAGTTTTACTTATAAAGTAAATAACCACTGATTTTTCTTGTATTTCACATCTTACCACAACTTATATTAAAAAACTAATTCATAACATGGTAAAAAAAATTATCCATTTAGTAACTTGTAGTGCAGATGTTTGCATTAAAACTCATCCCAAGTTAATTCAATGTTACATATTAAAACTAATTCATAAGATCTAAAAGAAATGATACATCTTTAGCTGGTAGAGATGTTAGAAATCTAGCTTATCATAGAATTTTTCTTTTAGATGAAGTATGAACTTGTTTTTTTTTTCAAGATGTAAGCGATATGTATGCTTAATAACCAATATCTCCTTTACACTTCCCTGAATCAAATCAAACATTCCAAAAAAACATTATGATTTAGGGGCTATAAGTTTAAAGGAATCTAATTCAATTCCTTTAAAATAATAATACAAATAGAGATCCCTAACAAAACTCCAAAATACCCAAATCCATGCCATACAAATGCATCTCAAACTATTCTGAGGATACAAGGTATATCCGGTTCCTCACTCTCTCTCTCTCTCTCTCTCTCTCTCTCTCTCTATGTTTTCCTATGCATGGACAGACAGATCACGAAGATCTAAAAGGCTCACCTCCATGTCGGAAATCCTGTCCTTCATCGCACTCCATGCACCTGTAGTGAATTTCACAAGGATTGAATAGACAGTGACAAGCATGTAGCAAAAGGCACATTTTAGAAAAATATAAAAAAGGGAAGCAATAATTTAGTGAACTTCAATGGAAATTATATTGAAATTGATAAATGCATGAAATACCAGAAAATATTGATAACCATGCATCCATAACATCATCAAAATAGTGCCTTGTAAATCAGATGGGGAACAGAAAACCTTTTTCATGTAAACATAAAAATTGACGCAAAACACAGCATCATTTTGACATGCTTGATCAAGTGTAATTTTCTGGCAGAGACAGTTTGATCAGAAAAAAAAAAATACTTGGTCTCCTCATGAATCTTGGAAATGACAAGAACAAAAAAAATATGCCAGATGTAAAGGGCCTGGAAAATCATTATTAGTCAGAACCAGGTGAGTGAACCTGTCACGAATCTATTTTGCAGGGATTCAATAAAATTGCTTGGATCAGCTCAACAAAGATCCAATCAAGGAAACTTCTGCTTCATCGTAAAATCAAAACATCTAGAACGATTGTGGAGAAACCGTGGGAAATTTTATCAAACATAACGCAAGATAAATAAAGACACTCATGTTACTTATATTAACAATCTCTTTCACATTGTTTATTTCAAACCGAATCATCTACAGTCGATCATATATTAAACAAACACATACATATTACTATTCCATCCTGGCGATAACTATGAAGATATCTGTCTCATGGCCAGTCCCAGGAGGTAATTGCGGCAACGCTGCTACTCAAGGCAATGGAATACGAGACATGGGCTGAAGGAGGTACCTTCTTTAAAGATTTATTTTGAAAGAAAAACCATCAATTTCATTTCACTTAGTATGTGATGTTAGCTGTGGAATACACAAACATTCGAGGTTTGCTCCAGTAAACCTAGGGAGATTTCACCCAAGAAAATCATCCCCCATCACGCTTACCGAATACCAAATAACCGAATATTTTCGTTTTTTTTAAATACCACTACCAATCACATTGTCAACTCTGATGTGAGTTTGGCTTACAAATCTTAATTGCATCATTAAGAAAGGAGCCCTATCGACCACTAAAAAGAATCTTCAGCTCTAACCAATTAAAAATGAGAATACAAAAGGCTTTGATCGTAGAAGATACTGATATGTTCTAGAGAACGACCCAATGATTTCCAAGAGGTTAATTAATGGCAAGTAAATTGGAAATATTTCTCCGGTAGGTTGATTCAATATCTGAAGGGAGAGTATCAAGCCGAAAATTTTGCCATACGTACATTATTTCATATAGATCGAGACATGATCTCAAAATATGCAAAACAAAAGATTAGAAAATATATGTCTCATGGCCAGTCCCAACAGGTAATAGGAGCAACGCTGCTACTACGGGCGATGGAAAAACAAGGAAGAAACAAATACATATGCAGCGGATCATCACGAGCGGAGACACACCACGGAGAAAGTAGAACGATCCTGGAAACAATGGGAGACGGAAATCGAGAACATTAGAGAAGACTGACCTCCGTCTTCTTCCTCCGCCTGCATGGGCGGCCGGACTGTTAGAGTTTATGGAGGAGAG
Source organism: Spirodela polyrhiza (assembly GCA_024713555.1). Classification (NCBI taxonomy): domain Eukaryota; kingdom Viridiplantae; phylum Streptophyta; class Magnoliopsida; order Alismatales; family Araceae; genus Spirodela; species Spirodela polyrhiza. Next base: position 1,382,097 of record CM046545.1, on the reverse strand, counting down.
CAGCCCGTTCATTTATAAGAAACGGGGGGGGGAAGGAGCAAAAACTCGACGGACCTCATCCAGCTGTCCAAATGTGACGTGAAAAAACCATCCGGGCTTTTGGCACCAAATCGTGGGCCGGCCCTCGTTGACTGGATCGTCAACAACTACAAGGGATTCCCAAACGGTCGTCGGAATCTCTCTCTCTCCTCACTCTTCCCCCTCTTCCTACCAACGGTTAGGGTTTAAAGACAACGTCGGTCCACCTCGCCGGGTCCAAACCATTCAGACCATTTGGTCGGCGCCACCCCCGCCACGTGCCTGGTTTTAGTCAGTCCACCCATTCAACTCGGTCAACGGTCAATCATATGTCAATGGTCAACCGTCAGTTAACAGCCGATGGTATGTCAACTTCAACCTATTCTCCTGCAACAGTCACTTGCCTATTCTGTTGACAAGGTAATCCTTAAATGTATTTTATTTTCATATTTTGTTCATTTAATATTTTTATCTTCTAATATTATCATCGGTGGTGGTTAGTAAAGAGTGATAACCTGCTTGGTTTGATTTATTTACTTTATCAATTGTGGGGCACCTTAATCTTGACTACTTTTTAATCACAAGGATCTATTTGCTTTAAATCTTGGGAGAAATTACTCAATCTTACTCTACTCAGCCCTCTTAATTCTAAAAACAATCGTGAGATTTTTCCTAGGTTGCTTGTCTATGGTAGTTTAGTTATTTTTCTCATCCCTCCTCTCTCTCTCTCTCTCTCTCTCTCTCTCTCTCTCTCTCTCTCTCTCTCTCCCTCCCTCCCTTTCTCCCTCTATAATATATATATATATATATATATATATATATATATATATAGAGAGAGAGAGAGAGAGAGAGAGAGAAGAGATGGGTGGGAGAAGGCGACTGCGGCTGAGGGCAGAGTATATTTTGCGTAGAGGAGATGGAAGCAAGAGTCTTTGGGGAAGGCGGGATAGCCTTCTAAAAATCGAACCTTCTGTATTCCGAATTGCCGCCATGACACCTCCGCAACGGCCGGTGATATCCGGAACAGGTTGTTCAGAAAATGGCGCGAATCTGGTACTCCGGTTGAGCCGGGGCAGTTCAGCCGTAGCGACACCCTGGGGACGTCCACACAATTTTCTTTCCTTGCGAGGCCAAAAATTACACCGTGTTACTCATTTAAAATTCACTTTTTTCACTCCTTTCTAATGTTGCCATGTGTCAGTTCTATTTAAAAATAAATATTGTAAAGAAAGATTAGCTGGATATAAGGATTGACTCAGCTAAGGTTTTAATTTAGAGTAGATTAGTTGATGCTAATCTTTTTTGTCCCCAACAAATTGTGAATCTTGAAGAAAAGACTGAGTCACCTTTGTTAAATCTAAAGGCTTTGGACAGCCCAGGTTGTGTTGATGATGACAAGATCTGTTATATATATATATATATATATATATATATATATATTATTACAATAATCTAATTGTTTTAATCTTGCGAGAAATCACTTAATCTTACTCTTGCCAGTCCTCTTGATTCTTAAAACTATCATGAGTTTCACCTAAGTTGCTTGTCTAGGGTAGTTTAGTTATTTTCCTCACCCATCTCTCTCTCTCTCACTTTATATATATATATATATAGAACCACAAAAAGAGTAATAAATTGAATTCAAGAACTCATTTCTTAGATAAAATTGATTTCATTCTATATGATATTTGCTAAATTTTAAGAGAGTTTGTGCACTAAATTAAACATAATGTGTAGACTAGATGTTGCTTTCAATTTTAAAGAAACTCTTCTATTAATGATCTTGTTATATTTTAAATGACACAAATAGTAATGCAAACTCAAAAACTCATAAGTGAGATGAAATAAATACAAATTGACTTTCAAATCAAATTCTTTTGTTACATTTTAGTAATATACTTGTAGTACATTAAGCATAACACATGGAAGAAATTGTTGTTTTCCATTTTAGAAAACACTTTTTTATTTTTTTTATATTTTTAATGACATATGATTGACAATCTAAACTCCATTAACTCATAAATGAGATGAAATTAATTGAAATAAAAATTTAAATATATACTATATTGATACATTTTAACAACATTGTTGTAGTAAATTAAATAGAACAGTAGAGTACGCTTAGTGTTATTATTTTTTATTTTAAAAGCATTAAAAATATATTATAAACAGTAATGTTACCCACAATCACAAAACTAAGTCGGAAACACATATCATTAACATTTATCATCAAAAAAATATAATTACCATACTATAATTCAGCAATTGGTTGTGTTAAAATACATAAAGATGTGTTTTACAATTAAAATTATCAGTCGATACTTTTATTTTTATTTTATTTATTTTTCATCATTAGAACATATTAAGACAACTTGAATTCTAAAGCCAACATAAGAAACACCTCTAGTATGCGACTGGGGCTAACTTCAAGAGTGCCGCATTTGAGATTTAGCCTAGCGAAGTTGAACAAGCTCGATATATTCTTGAACAGGCTGTTGAGCCCCCAGGTCTAGATGGTCAATCTGAAAGAAATAACATAAGAAAAAGAGGAAATGAGCGCATACTATAGTTATCAACAATCACAAGAAGAAAATACTTTTCTTGATAGGATTACATAACCTGAAAATGATGAGCATAAAGCGCATACCTGCATTAGGATAGCAGCACATTTAAAAAAAAAAGAGGATTCTCGTATCCAATGTTTATTCAATTCTTTTTTGGTAACAAAACCAGAAATATAGAGGGTGAAAAGAACATCACTTTACATGAGATATATATATATAGATATATATATATATATATTGAATGCTTACTCTATAGAGTTGGCAAACCTGTGAAGGGAGGCATCAATGAGTAATCCAAGTCTCACTTCCAAAAGAAAACATTTATGATTTTGGAGCTATAATTTTTCCTTCATTCATGTTTTTGGAGCCATAAGTCACATCGGGGAGATCAATCGGGGTATATGATATCCATCCACATCCAAACAATAAAAGAAAAAGAAAAGCATCATTCACTTGATTTTACTGCTCGAAAATAATCGATCTCCAGAAATAAATGAGCGAATGAATTGGATGGATCACATGAGATAATGACGGATGAAATTGTGAAGCCATGGGAAGATCTACAGCTTGGCCAAAAAAGAGACCTAAAATAGAGTAAATTTCAATTAATATGAAATAATTAATAAATATGAAATACAGAAGGCACCTGAGAATAAAATTGAAAAGTCCTCTACGGATCATGATACGGTACAAAAAAAGGGCACTGGTTTCTAGAATCGGGTCTAGTTTTTATGCAGTATCCATCCAAATCATAGGCCCATAAACTTCAAGCATCATCCCCAATTGATTCCCCATTAAGGCCACACGTCTGCGTGATCTAACATCTGGGTAAGATCATGCAGATGTGGCCACTTCCCTCCGAGAGTATGTGATGTAATACAACGAGCTCGAGCCAGGGAAGATCCATATAAGCAAGGTTAGGGAAGAGAGGGCATGCGCCAGGCTGGGGGCTACCGCCGCGACGGCGGGGGCGGCGGGAGGCGCTGCCTAGCACGCAGATTCACAGTGGGAGACATGAAGTACACCGATCTCCCACCCGTTGCCGCCGTTGACCAGTTGGCCGATGGGCTGCTCGCCGATCCGACGGCCGTTCCACCGTTGACCTGTTGGCCGATGACCTGCTCCTTGATCCCCCAGCTGTTGCCGCCGTTGACCAGTCGACCGATCGGCTGCTCTCCGAACCCCCAGCCGTTACCGTCGGTGATAAGTTGGCCGATGGCCTGCTCCTTGATACCCCAGCCGTTGTCGCCGCTGGCCTGCTGGCCGATCGGCTGCTCCCCGATCTCCCAACCGTTGCCGTCGTTGACCAGGTGTCCCATGCCCCGCTCCTTGATCCGTCAGCCGTTGCCGCCGCTGACCTGCTGGTCGATCGGCTTCTCCCCGATCCCCCAGCCGTTGCCGCCGCTGACCTGCTGGCCGATCGGCTTCTCCCCGATCCCCCAGCCGTTGCCGCCGTTGACCAGGTGTCCCATGGTCTGCTTTCGGAAGATCGGCTGCTCCACGATCTCCCAACCGTTGCCGCCGTTGACCAGCTGTCCGATGGCCTGCTTGCGGAAGATCGCCCGCTTCGAGAACTCATCGGCACTGGGGAAAACGAGGCGGTGTGCGATGGCGTCGATAATGAAGGTGTGTAGAGTCGGAGATGATCTTGAAATGGTCGACTGGCCATCCGTCTCAAGGTGGAAGCCGTCTTACATGGGGCTCGAAAGTCTGCGTAGGTGAGCTGTCGGCGAGGCGTGCGTCGCGAATCGCGCCAACGGTGGGGCTGCAGTCCCTATTAGACCCTGAAAGTCTTCAGCACTAACAAAAACAATAGAAATCGCGGGACATTTTTGTCGGTTTGTTTCGGCCATAAACCTCCTCTCTCTCTCTCTCTCTCTCTCTCTCTCTCCCCCCCTCTCCCTCTCTCTCTTCCTGAAGCTTCAGTTTCAACCCTAGGCTAGGAATCAGCTGCTTCGATATTTTTCCCCAGAAGCTTAGAGACGCGGAACACTGTCAGATGCGTATCACCTGCCGAAGAAGAATAAAACAACTGATGCTAGCACCCTCTCTGATAAAGTTTCGTCACAAGGAAGATGCTCGTACATCCGAGGAGGATTGGCAATGTTGAAGAATCGACAATAACCGAAACGGGAAGCATTCATTAACAGAGATCGAAGGAAACCTGGGCTCGGCCAGGAAGGAGGAGCACGCAGCCCGGGCCCCACTGGTGGTCGCCGGTCTGCCTGCTTTCCGTCTTATCCGTCTCTCTCTCTCTCTCTCGCTCTTTCTCTCCCTTTATAATAATATATATATATATAGATGTTATATTGAAATAATCTAATAGTTTTAATCTTGTGAGAAATCACTGAATCTTACTCTTCTCAGTCCTCTTGATTCTTAAAACTATCATGAGTTTCATCTAAGTTGCTTGTCTAGGGTAGTTTAGTTATCTTCCTCACCCATCTCTCTCTCTCTCTCTCTCTCTCTCTCTCTCGCTAGATATATATATATATAAATTTGTAACCACAAAAAAGAGTAATAAATTTAATTGAAGAACTCATTTCTTAGATATAATTGATTTCAGTTTATATTATATTTGATAAATTTTAACATAATTTGTGCACTAAACTAAACATAATGCATAGACTAGATGTTACTTTCAATTTTAAATAAACTTTTCTATTAATGATCTTGCTATATTTTAAATGACACAAATAATAATGCAAACTCAAGCACTCATAAGTGAGATGAAATCAATTCAAATTGACTTTCAAATCAAATTCTATTGATACATTTTAGTAATATTATTAGAGTATATTAAGCATAACACATGGAAGAAGTTGTTGGTTTCCCTTTTAGAGAACACATTTTTTAGTTTTTTATATTTTTAATGACATATGATTGACAATGTAAACTCAATAACTCATAAATGAGATGAAATTAATTGCAATATAAATTTAAATATATACTATATTGATACATTTTAACAACATTGTCGTAGTAAATTAAACAGAAGATTACATTACGCTTAATGTTACTATTTATTTATTTTTAAAAGCAAAAAAATATCTATTATAAATAGTAATGTCAAGCACAATCAGAAAACTAACTTGGAAACACTTATCATTAACATTTATCATCAAAAACATATAATTAGCATACTATAATTCAGCAATGTGTTGCGCTAAAATACATAAAGATGTGTTTTGAAATTACAATTATCATTTGATACATTTATTTTTCTTATATTTATTTTTCACCATCAGAAAATATTAAGACAACATGAATTCTAAAGCCAACATAAGAAACTCCTCTAGTATGCGACTAGGGCTAGCTGGAAGAGTGCCGCATTTGAACTTGAACATGCTCAACACAAAATTGAACATGCTGTTTTGGACCCTCCCAGTCTAGATGGTAAGTCTGAAGGAAATAACATATGAAAAAAAGGAAATGAGCGCATACTATAGTTATCAACAATCTCAAGAGAAGAATATTTTTCTTGATAGGATTACATAACCTGACGTTGATGAACATATTCGACTTCAGATGTTGCATACCTGCATAAGGATAGCAGCACATTTTTTTAAAGAAGAGACTTCTCGTATCCTATGTTTATTCAACTAATTTTTGGTAACAAAAGACAGAAATGTGGAGGGTGAAAAGAATATCACTTTACATGAAATATTGATTTTTAACCTTATATATATATTGTTCTTGATGTATGATGAATGCTTACTCCGTACAGTTAGCAAACTTGTGAAGGGAGGCCTCAATGAGTAACATAAGTCTCAATCCCAAAAAAAACATTTATGATTTTGGAGCTATAATTTTTCCTTAATTTATGTTTTTGGAGCCATAAGTCGTTTCATTTAAGATAAGAAGAAAAAAAAACCATGGAGATCAAAAAAATCTCTAATTAACCCTCGTTAGCCATCCTTATGCATGTGCATGCTATAGAAATGCATCTCAAACTGAACTCCCTTGTTGTAGAGGCTTCTTCCTCTCTCTTTCTGCTCTCCCTTTTTTAATCTCTTGTTGCGGTCCCAACCTATACAATCAAGGAATCAAGACAGCATGACCAAAACGCAGCATTCTGAGAAACTCACCGGTGTCGTGGATTGGAAGTCCCTGGTTGAGTGGGCATGCGTGCCACTTGTAGGGTAGCTGAAACTGAGCTTGCCAAGAAGGGTAAAGCACCATAAGTGGACGGACACCAACGCAAAAATAAAATACACAACACAGAAACTTCAAAACATTTTCAAGCGGAGAAGGATTAAAGGCATGGGATTCAAACTCTTTCGTTCTTTAAATAAAAACTTAAGTCCCTTAAAGAAAGGCATCGACGTAGCCATATGGACATACAGTGAGCACTTCAAAGATGCACCAGAGCTTTTACGTCGAAAATTGTTCAATATCACCAGAGCTTTTACGTGGAAAATTGTTCATTTACAGTTACATGATTTCAAGATTAATAAAGCCCTCCAAGACTTTTTTTTGTCAATTCTGGAAATCCCGAACCCGGATTTCATTTCTTTGCTCGATATGCCCTCAAAAGAATTCATATAACGGGTTGGGTGGCCCAGTATTTTTAGAAAGAGAAAGAGTTATTTCTGCAATCTTCCAAAGAAATTGTTATCATTGACATAAGCTGTAGAGATGGCTTTGCTTGGTGTTTGGAAATCAGTCATATGCATGACTAATCTCCTTCAGGATAGGGGAGATCAAATGGGGGTATATGATATCCATCCACATTCAAACAAGAAAAGAAAAAGAAAAGCGTCATTCACTTGATTTTACTTCTCGAAAATAATCGATCTCCAGAAATAAATGAGCAAATGAATTGGATGGATCACATGAGATAATGACGGATGAAACTGTGAAGCCATGGGAAGATCTGCAGCTCGGCAAAAAAGAGGGAAAAAATAGAATAAAACTCAATTAAATTTAAAATAACTAGTAGATATGAAATTACAGAAGTCACCTGAGAATAAAAATGAAAAGTCCTCTATGGGTCATGATACGAGACAAGGGCCCTGGCTTCTAGAATCGGGTATAGTTTTTAGGCCATATCCATTCAAGTTCTAGGCGCATAAATTGCAGTCATCATCCCCAATGGATTCCCCACTAAGGCCATACGTCTGCATGATCTACTTCTGGGTAAGATCATGCAGATGTGATCACTTCCCTCCGAGAGTTGTGACGTAATACAACGAGCTCGAACGAGGGAAGGCAAGCAAAAGAGGACCCATATAAGCAAGGTTAGGGAAGAGAAGGCATACGCCAGTTTGGGTGCGGCGTTGGGAGCGCCGTTACCACCGTCGAAGACTTGGCCGATGACCTGCTCCTTGATCCCCCAGCCGTTGCCGCCGTTGAAGACTTGCCCGATGACCTGCTCCTTGATCCCCCAGCCGTTGCCGCCGTTGAAGACTTGCCCGATGACCTGCTCCTTGATCCCCCAGCCGTTGCCGCCGTTGATGACTTGGCCGATGACCTGCTCCTTGATCCCCCAGCCGTTGCCGCCGTTGATGACTTGGCCGATGACCTGCTCCTTGATCCCCCAGCATTTGCCGCCGTTGATGACTTGGCCGATGACCTGCTCCTTGATCCCCCAGCCTTTGCCGCCGTTGACCTGCTGGCCCATGGCCAGCACCATGATCCCCCAGCCGTTGCCGCCGTTGACCTGCTGGCCGGTGGCCTGCTTGCGGAAGATCGCCCGCTTCGAGAACTCATCGGCACTGGGGAAAACGAGGCGGTGTGCGATGGCGTCGATAATGAAGGTGTGTAGAGTCGGAGATGATCTTGAAATGGTCGACTGGCCATCCGTCTCAAGGTGGAAGCCGTCTTACATGGGGCTCGAAAGTCTGCGTAGGTGAGCTGTCGGCGAGGCGTGCGTCGCGAATCGCGCCAACGGTGGGGCTGCAGTCCCTATTAGACCCTGAAAGTCTTCAGCACTAACAAAAACAATAGAAATCGCGGGACATTTTTGTCGGTTTGTTTCGGCCATAAACCTCCTCTCTCTCTCTCTCTCTCTCTCTCTCTCTCTCTCTCTCTCTCTCTCCCTCTCTCTCTTCCTGAAGCTTCAGTTTCAACCCTAGGCTAGGAATCAGCTGCTTCGATATTTTTCCCCAGAAGCTTAGAGACGCGGAACACTGTCAGATGCGTATCACCTGCCGAAGAATAATAAAACAACTGATGCTAGCACCCTGTCTGATAAAGTTTCCTCACAAGGAAGATGCTCGTACATCCGAGGAGGATTAGCAAAATTGAAGAATCGACAATAACCGAAACGGGAAGCATTCATTAACAGAGATCGAAGGAAACCTGGGCTCGGCCAGGAAGGAGGAGCATGCAGCTCGGCCAGGAAGATGACGTGCTTTTTCAAATACCAACTTATAAGGAGTCATTCCAATGTGTTTCATATGCAATCTTATAGGCTCAAAGTCTATCATTAATTTCAATGACTAGTTTTTTCCATCTAGTCTGATAATTTTTTTGAATTATCTTAATTTATTTTTTAATATTTTAATTTGATCATTTGTTTGAGGATGGTATGTGATTTTATATCTAACTATATATTTATTGAGTAAATATTTAAATTTTACATTTATGAAATGTGATCTACTATCACTTTTGATGACTCTAAGACATTCAAATTTTGAGAAAATGTTCAATTAAATGAATTCTAAAATAACGTCATAATCATTTGTTCATACAAGGATAACTCTATCTATTTAGAAACATATTCTATAACCACTAAAATTAATCACACTCATGTGAAGATGGGAATATCACATGAAGTATATTCTCTAAACATCATACTATGGTGCATTTATTTTATATACATTCAATACTTGTACAATCAGAAATGACTCTTGCAGAAGGCTATTTTTAAATCTAATAATTTTAAAAAGATGATCAATCATTATACTTTCAAGACTTTTTTATCCTTAATCATTAAATCACTCTTATAGTAGCAAATTTCATTTAATTAAAGTATAATTTAGATTCTTTCTTTCAGTAAATAATTTAAGTATATTCATCTACATAAATAATAACCTCTGCTTGTAATAAAGTTTTTACTTACAAAGTAAATAACCACTGATTTTTCCTGTATTTCATATCTTACCACCACTTATATTAAAAAACTAATTCATAACATAGTTAAAAAAATTATCCATTTAGTAATTTGTAGTGCAGATGTTTACATTAGAACTCATCACATGTTAATGCAATGTTACATATTAAAACTAATTCATAAAATCTTAAAGAAACGATACATCCTTAGCTGGTAGAGATGTTAGAAATCTAGCTTACCCTAAAATTTTTCTTTTAGATGAAGTATGAACTTTTTTTTTTTTGCAAGATGTAACCATATGAATGATTAATAAGCAATATCTCCTTTACACTTCCCTATATCAAATCAAACATTCCAAAAAACATTATGATTTAAAGGCTATAAGTTTAAAGGAATCTAATTCGATTCCTTTACAATAATAATACAAATAGAGACCCCTAACAAATCTCCAAAGTACCCAAATGCATGCTATACAAATGCATCTCAAACTATTCTGAGGATAAAAGGTATATTCGATTCCTCTCTCTCTCTCTCTCTATCTATCTATCTATCTATCTATCTATCTATCTATCTATCTATCTATCTATCTATCTATCTCTCTCTCTCTCTCTATGTTTCCCTATGCATGGACAGACAGATCACGAAGATCTAAAAGGCTCACCTCCACATGGGAGATCTTGTCCTTCATCGCACTCCATGCACCTGTAGCAAATTTCCCAAGGATTGAATAGACAGTGACAAGCATGTAGCAAAAGACACATTTTAGAAAAATATAAAAAAGGGAAGCAATAATTTAGTGAACTTCAATGGAAATTATATTGAAATTGATAAATGCATGAAATTCCAGAAAAGATTGCTAACAATGCATCTATAACATCATCAAAATAGTGTCTAGTAAAGCAGATGGGGAACAGAAAACCTTTTTCATGTAAACATAAGTATTGACACAAAACACAGCATCATTTTCACATGCTTGATCAAGTGTACTTTTCTGGCAGAGAGTTTGATCAGAAAAATAAAAATCCTTGGTTTGTGATGGAATATGAGACATGGGCTGAAGGAGGTACTTTCTTTAAGAATTTCCTTTGAAAGAAAAACCATCAACTTCATTTCTCTTAGTATGTGATGTTAGCTGTGGAATTCCCAAACATTCCAGGTTTGTTCCAGTAAACCTAGGGAGATTTCACCCAAGAAAATCATCCCCCATCACGCTTACCGAATACCAAATAACTGAAATTTTTCGTTTTAAATACCACTACAAATCACATTGTCATCTGATGTGAGTTTGGCTTACAAATCTTAATTGCATCATTAAGAAAGGAGCCCGATCAACCACTAAAAAGAATCTTCAGTTCAATCCCATTAAAAATGAGAATACAAAAGGCTTTGATCTTAGAAGATACGGATATATCCTAGAGAACGACCCAATGATTTCCAAGAGGTTAATCAATGGCAACTAATTGGAAATATTTCTACTGTAGGTTGATTCAATATCTAAAGGGAGAGCATCAAGCCGAAAAATCGTGCCATACGTACATTAGTTCATATACATCTAGACATGATCGCGAAATATGCCCAACAAAAGATTAGAAAATATATGTCTCATGGCCAGTCCCAACAGGTGGTGGCAGTAACGCTGCTACTCCGGGCGATGGAATATGAGACATGGGCTGAAGGAGGTACTCTCTCCAAAGATTTCCTAAGAAAAAAGACCGTCAACCTCGTTTCCCTTAATCTGCGACGTTAGCTCTGGAATATGCAAACACTCGGGGTCTGCTCCATTGAAGCAAGGGAGATTTCACCCGGAAAGTCATCCCCCGTCACAAGTTGCCGGTGTATAAAAGATCGGAGTCATGGAAGAACAAGGAAGAAACAAATACATATGCAGTGGATCATCAGGCGCGGAGACCACCACGGAGAAAGTAGAACGACCCTGGAAACAATGGGAGACGGAAATCGAGAACATCAGAGAAGGCTGACCCGTCTTCGACCGCGCGGAACCAGACAACTCGCCAGCCCCTTCCTCCGCCTGCATGGGCGGCGAGACTGTTAGGGTTTATAGAGGAGAGCAGCCCGTTCATTTAAAAGAAAGGCGGGGGGGGGGACGATGGATCTCATTCAGCCGTCCAAATGGGACGTGAAAAGACCATCCGGGCTTTTGGCACCAACTCGTGAGCCGGCCCTCGCTGACTGGATCGTCTACAACTACAAGGGATTCCCAAACGGTCGTCGGAATTTCTCTCTCCCTCTCCCTCTCCCTCTCTCTTCTCTCTCTCTCACTCTCTCTCTCTCCCTCTCTCTCTCTCTCTCTCTCCCTCTCTCTCCCTCTCCCTCTCCCTCTCTCTTCTCTCTCTCCTCACTCTCTGTCCTCTCTCTCTCTCTCTCTCTCTCTCTCTCTCTCTCTCCCTCTCCCTCTCTCTTCTCTCTCTCCTCACTGGTGGAGCATGTACTCAAGCTCCACCGATGCAGTAAATTAAACATAATGCATAGACTAGATGTTATTTTGGATTTTAATTAAACTCTTCTATTAATGATTTTGCTATATTCTAAATGACGCAAGTAATAATGCAAACTCAAGAACTCATAAGTGAGATGAAATCAATTGAAATTGTCTTTCAAATCAAATTCTATTGATATATTTTACTAATATTATTGTATTAAATTAAACATAACACATGGAAGAAGTTGTTGGTTTCTATTTTAAAAAACACATTTTTATTTTGCTATATTTTGAATGACATATGATTGATAATGTAAACTCAATAACTCATAGATGAGATGAAATTAATTTAAATATAAAAGCAAATATATAGTATATTGATACATTTGAAGAACATTTTTCTAGCAAAATTAAACATAAAAGTACAACATGCTGAATGTTATTATTATTTTATTTTTAAAAGCATTAAAAATCTATTATAAATAGTAATGTCGAACACAATCATGAAACTAACATGGAAACACTTATCATTAACATTTATCAAAAAAATATAATTAATACAATATAATTCAGCAATGTTGCGTTAAGATACATAAATATGTGTTTTAAATTAAAATTATCATTAGACACATTTATTTTTCTTACATCTATTTGTCATCGTCAAAAAATATTAAGATAACACGAATTATAAAGCCAACATAATAAAGGCCTCTAGTATGCAACTATGTTGACATTTAGCATGCCAAACTACAACAAGGCCTAATTTTGAGAGCGTCGCATTTGAGATTTAGCCTAGGAACCCCAACTCGATTGACCTTGTTGACCAGGTTGCTCCAAGGGGCTGGCAGTGCTATTCACAGGCACAACATATACTTCAACAGGCTGTTGACCCTGCTGGTATAGATAGTAAATCTGAAAGAAATAAGATAAGAAAAAGAGGAAATGAGCGCAGACTATAGTTATCAACAATCTCAAGAGGATAATATTTTTCTTGATAGGATTACGTAACCTGACCACAATGAGCATAGATGGGTCCATATATCATATACCTGCATAAGGATAGCAGCACATTTTTTTAAAAAGAGGATTCTCATATCTAATCTTTATTAAAAAGAATTTTTTAACAAAAACAAGAAATGTAGAGGGTGAAAAGAATATCACCTTACATGAAATATTGATTTTTTACCTTCTATATATATTGTTCTTTATGTATGATGAATGTTTACTCTGTAGAGTTGGCTAACTTGTGAAGGGAGGCCTCAATGAGTAACCCAAGTCTCACTTCCAAAAGAAAACATTCATGATTTTGGAGCTATATTTTTTCCTTCATTTATGTTTTTGGAGCCATAAGTCACTTCATTTAAGATAATAAGAAAAACCATGGAGACCAAAAAATCTCTAATTAACCCTTAATTAGCCAACTTTATGCATGTGCATGTTATAGAAATGCATCTCAAACTAAACTCCCTTGTTGTAGAGGCTTTTTCCTCTCTCTTTGTTCTCTCCTTTTTTTAATCTCTTGTTGAGATCCTGACCTATACAATCAAGAAATCAAGACAGCATGACCAAAACGCAGCATTCTGAGAAACTAACCAGTGTGGTGGATTGTAAGGCACTTGTTGGCTTTGACCATAAGTCGGTTGAGTCTGCATACTTGCCACGTGTGGGGAAGCTGTAGCCAAGCGTGCGAAAAAGGGTATAGCACCATAAGTGGAGAGACACCATCACAACAATAATATTGCAACACAAAGAAACTTCAAAAAATTTTCAAGCGGAGAAGGATTAAAGGCATCTGATTCAAGCTCTTTCGTTCTTTAAATAAAAACTAAGTCCCTTAACGAAAGCCATCCGCGCAGTCATATGGACATACAGTGAGCACTTCAAAGATGCACCATGATATCAATATCACCAGAGCATTTTTACGTGGAAAATTGTTCATTTACAGTTATATGATTTCAAGATTAATAAAGCCCTCCAAGACTTTTTTTGTCAATTCTGGAAATCCCGAACCCGGATTTCATTTCCTCTCTCGATATGCCCTCAAAAGAATTCATATAACGGGTTGGGTCGCCCAGTATTTTTAGAAAGAGAGAGTTATTTCTGCAATCTTCCAAAGAAATTGTTATCATTGACATAAGCTGTAGAGATGGCTTTGCTTGGTGTTTGGAAATCAGTCATATGCATGAATAATTTCCTTTAGGATATATACTACCATCAGGGAGATTAAATGGGGGTATCTGATGTCCATCCACATCCAAACAAGAAAAGAAAAAAAATACCATCATTCGCTTGATTTTACTGCTCGAAAATAATCGATCTCGAGAAATAAATAAGCGAATGAATTGGGTCGATCACATGAGATAACGATGGATGAAACTGTGAAGCCATGGGAAGATCTACAGCTCGGCCGAAAAAGAGACCTAACATAAAGTAAATTTCAACTAAATTTGAAATAATTAGTAAATATGAAATACAGAAGGCACCTGAGAATAAAATTGAAATGTCCTCTACGGGTCATGATACGATACAAAAAAAGGGCCCTGGTTTCTAGAATCGGGTCTAGTTTTTATGCAGTATCCATCCAAATCATAGGCACATAAACTTCAGTCATCATCCCCAATGGATTCCCCACTAAGGCCTTACGTCTGCATGACCTAACATCTGGGTACGATCATGCAGATGTGGCCACTTCCCTCCGAGAGTTTGTGATGTAATACAACGAGCTCGAGCCAGGGAAGATCCATATAAGCAAGGTTAGGGAAGAGAGGGCATACACCAGGCTCGCCACCACCCGGACGGCCGGGGCGGCGGGGGCGGCGGGAGGCTCTGCCTAGGATGCAGATTCACAAGAGGAGATATGACGCCCCCCGATCTCCCACCCGTTGCCGCCGTTGACCAGCTGTCCGATGGCCAGCTTGCGGAAGATCGCCCGCTTCGAGAACTCATCGGCACTGGGGAAAACGAGGCCAGCGAGTTTGTGATGTAATCGAGCTGGCCAGGGAAGATCCTTATAAGCAAGGTTAGGGAAGATCGCCGCCACCACCCGGACGGCCGGGGCGGCGGGGGCGGCGGGAGGCTCTGCCTAGGATGCAGATCCACAAGAGGAGAGAACTCATCGGACCAGCTGTCCGGGAAAACGAGGCGGTGTGCGATGGCGTCGATAATGAAGGTGTGTAGAATCGGAGATGATGTTGAAATGGTCGACTGGCCATCCGTCTGAAGGTGGAAGCCGTCATACATTGGCTCGAAAGTCCGCTTAGGTGACATTGTCGGCGAGGAGGTGCGTCCCGACTGGGCACGGCGATGCCGTCAGCCACCCCTTGAAGAGGATGGAGAGCTGTCCAAGGTCTCCATGGTGGGGCTGCAGTCCCTATTAGACCCTAAAAAGTCTTCAGCACTAACAAAAATAATAAAAATCGCGAGAGTTATCGTTTTTCTCTGAACCAGAACTTCTCTCTCTCTCTCTCTCTCTCTCTCTCTCTCTCTCTCTCTTTCTGAAGCTTCAGTTTCAACCCTAACCCAGGAATCAGCTGCCTCAACACCTCGATACTTTTCTACAGAAGCTTAGAGACGCGAAACACTGCCAGATGGGTATCACCTGCGGAAGAAGAAGAAAAAAACTCATGCTAGCACCCTGTCTGATAAAGTTTCCTCACAAGGAAGATCGTCGTACATCCGAGGAGGATTAGCAAAGTTGAAGAATCGACAGTAACCGAAGCGGGAAGTAATCATTAACAGAGATCGATGGAACTCTCGGCTCGGCCAGGAAGGAGGAGCATGCGGCCCGGGCCCCACTGGTGGTCTCCGCGGTCCGCCTGGTTACCTGGATAGACAGAGGCGCCTTCAGGAGGCACCTTCCCTCCCTCTTCTCCTCGCTGGTCAACCTCGTTCGGCGTGAGCATCAAGTCCTCGACGAGATCTTCCGGTCATATGTGGACCCCATAATCTTCCCCTCGTGAGACTTCATCACAGAAACATAGCAAGATGGTTCATTGAATTCTTCTTCAAAACCTGTTGTCTTCTAGTCTCGAGCCCTACAACTCTCCAAGAAAGCCTTGAGCTAAAAAAGATGTGCCTTTTGGTCAAAATAGAAGGAACGCTCCATTGATGTTCGCTCCTTATTAACAAGAAAAAAATTGGAGCGCGGAAAGATAAGTATCCAACTCAATTTAGTCTTTTCTTTAAAATCAAATAGAATAAAATTCAACCAAAACGATGGCTAAATTCGCTCTTAAATTCCTTTAAAATGAAAATTCTTGATTATCCACAAAAGCTAGTTTTTCATGAGACATCAGCTGAAATGCACCAATAGGTTTAAGCTAATGATGTAGATATTAAGTCATTAATGTATATAGCCGAAGGTATTGGGTCAAATGTAACCAATAAGAAAATCTTATCCTTAAAACATGTTAGAAAATATATCTCAAAATAATATAATGATTTCATATTCAAATTACTATGTTGCCTAAATAAAATGTATCAAAATTATTTCAAAATTATAATATTTTCAGAATTATAATATTTCAAAATTATTATTCAATCAATCTTTGCATTATCATCAACATAGTTGTGAAGTAATTGATAGAATCATTTAATGAAATTCAATTTATTTATTTTCTTATGTTAATTTTTCATCATCAAAACCTTTTGAGATAATCAAACTCCTATTTTGAAATTTTCTGCATCAAATGAGAATGGAGTAGCTACTAGCAAGCGGTTGGTCAAGTAGATCAGGTTACCCAAACCAATGAGTCATGTTATTTGCAAGTGAGTAACCCGATATATTCAAACAAATTGCTGCCCATGTATGAGTTGTACATTTGAAAGAAACAACATATAGCAAGTGCCTATAAGCACATATTATAATTATCATGTCTTAAGAGGAGAATATTTTAACTCAATAGGATTAGGTAACATGAACATAAAAGGCATATTTGGGTCCCTATGCTCCATACCTATATGAAGGTAAGAAGTCCATTATTTTATGAGGATTCTCATATACAAAGTGTATTCAATTTTGTTTTGGAAAAAAATTACAAATATAGATCACTATAATTCACCCCTTGTGAGATATGTACTCTCTCTCTCTCTCTCTCTCTCTCTCTCTCTCTCTCTCTCTCTCTCTCTCTCTCCCCTAGTGTTTTTATAATTTCCAAGTTGATCTAAAACCAACTAGGGTATTGCAATCATGATCGATCGATCATTGAATCGATGATCATGATCGATCAATCAACAATCATGATCATGGAAAATGATCATGATCACAATCATGAACTAGGTCCTTGACCAATCGTCGATCAATTTACAAATCAATGATCATGATTAATCAATTGAGGAACACGATCATGAAAAATGACCATGATCACGATCATGATCTAGGTCCTTGATCAATCATCATCAATCGGTGGATCAATGCCTATAGTTTATCAACCATTGGATGATGACTTTTCATCATTCAATGGTTATGACTCACATAGACGTGAGAGAGATTAAATCTCTCTTTCCTACTCTCAGCTCTCACTCCCACCACCTTTGTCCTCTTCTTGTTGGAGAGACCAACTTCACTATCACCGAGTTTGTCATCACTAGCTTCACTATTACTATCAACTTTGGCACTACTACCTCTCCCTCTCGTTAGGGCTTCTCCAAAACTAATTAAGCTACTGCCAACCTCACTGCCACCACCTCTCTCTCTCTCTCTCTCTTTCTACCTCTCTCTCACTAACAAAGTTCATAAACACATCCAAAAATATATTTAATGCATGTTGGAAAGTAAGTTCATTTAATATAATTATATATATTAATAAATTTAATAATTATGGCTAATATATATATGTATTGTTAGGAAGTTTAATTTATATATATCTTAATATAATTATTAGTCATAATACACATCTTAATAAAGCTATAACTTAAGGTTAATATATAAAGATATATTTAATATAAGTATAATATATTTATATATAATATTTAGACACCGATTATATAATATAATAATATTAAATGACATTCACCTAATCACATGATCAATTTGGACTGTTGATTATTTTGATTGGATCGATGATCAATCATGATTGTAATACCCAACAACCAACTTTGAAAATCCTTGATAACAATAGAAATTTAACCAGGTTTTTCATTAAAATCTTCCACGAAACCAATCATCATCTAGCCTCGGTTGCTTACAACACTTTGAGAAAACTTACCTTTTGGTCAAAACAAAAGGTATGCTTAATCAATATATAAACTTAACGTAAAAAATAAAGTATCCTTGTTAAAATGTTCATTCTCTCATTAATTAAAATAAATATGGAGGTAGAAACGATAGATATCCAGGTCGATTGTCTTTTGAATTAAATTAAATGCTACAAAAATTGACCAAACAAAAGGCTAAATTTGAACCTCAACCTCCTTGATTATCCTTGAAAAAATAGTTTTTAATCAGGAGATAGAAGCTGAAATGCACCAATATGATGTACAAAACAAGGGGATTCTTGCTCGACCCAATAAATATTCACCCAAACGGGCATAGTTTCTGAGGGCAAATTGCTTCAGATCGGCAAGATGATCACCGCAAATGAATGATGATGACGATCCCAATTAAACAGCAATATACACAAGCGTTGACCACCAACAGGCCAACCGTCCCAAGAACCATGAATACACCCGATTCGACAAGTCAACTCGATCTCGAGCGCACCTGGGCTCACGGCCGGCGGACCCAGGTTCCAGCCGCCAATGGATTTACAGACGCTTTACAGCACCCAGGCACCAGAGGAGGGGGAGAGCCAACCTCTGATGCCTCCTCTGCTCCGACATTCTGGAGCGAGTTGACCCTGACTGTGGTTGGTCTACGAAGACCATGACAAAGAACGACCTGCAAAAAAAGTGACGCCCAAGGACGAGATCATTCTTCTCACTTATTCCACCATCTGGGTTCACTGATTTTCCAAAAAAATCGCATGGCCCAACACATACAAACAAGAAAAAGATAGATGAGAGGCCCATCTGGGATCCAGAAACGCCAAGAATCACATGAACTTGCCTCTAAAATGCAAAGATGAAGAACTGGCAAGGCAAGAATTTGAAGCAAGCCACCGAGGTGGCAGCGCTGCAGCTCTTACTCCTGCTCTTAAGTCTATCTGGCTGATAACCCCCCCTGTCCAGGGGCATTTCTAACACCACATCAGCATGGATAAGTAAGGCCAGATTCAGGAACCAAGGGCAGAGAGAGGACCGAAATACCTCAGGAAATTCGTCATAATGATGCTCAGATCAACCTGCCGTCTGATCTGAGCCATTGCCCTGTGTGAACTGTGGCGAAGGAACTGTCACTACGACGTGCGATTGAGGAAATGGTGCTGCTCCTGGATATTAGAGATTCAAAATTCCAAGATTAAATTCCATTTAATGGTATTATAGGTGAGGATTATCTCCATGATCTATCTCTCTCCCTAGAACAGCGTCCTGGACAATTCACATATATACCCAAGAATGGAAACTGGGCAAAGCACGATATGCCATCTTCACGTAAGATCTATGATGCATCATATTAATATAGTGTAATATAAAGTCTGATACCAAAGAAGCTACCTGGAGGAAATGAAGGTTGGAGAGAAGAAAGGCCACCAGGAGCTACTCCATTGACATTTGGCGCGCCGAATTGCAGCAAGGGCTGATTTGGCACTTGATAGTTTTGGAACGCCATATAGCCTGGCCCACCAGGAAGTGGCTGACCCGGTTGACCAGGTTGCCCCAATGGATAGGCCATGCTATTCACCGGTGCAGGAACACCATATACTTGAACAAATTGCTGCCCTGTGTATGGATTGTACATCTGGAAGAAATAACATAAAGCGAGCGGATATAAGTACATACTATATAGTTATCAATAATCTCAAGAGGATAATATTTGTTTCTTGATGGGATTACATAACCTGAGGATACGAGGCATATTCGTGTCCATATGCTGCGTACCTGCATGAGTATAGCAGCACATTTTTTTTAAAGAGGATTCTCGTATCCAATGTTTATTCAATTTTCTTTTTGAAACAAAAACCAGAAATTTAGAGGGCGAAAAGAACATCAATTTACATGAAATATTGATTCTTTTTTACCTTTTGTATATTTTTCTAGGTCTATGATGAATGCTTACTCTGTAAAGTTGGGAAACTTGAGAAGGGAGGCATTACTGAATAGCCCCTCTCTCCTTCGCACAGTCCCCCAAACTATGTCTCACATCCAAAACAAAGAATCGTTTATGATTTTGGAGCCACAATATCTTCCTTGATTCATTTAAAATAAAATAAAATAAACAATGGAGCCTAACAAAAATCTGATTCCCCTTGCTCGCTCATCGTTATGGCTATGCATGTTCCATAAATGCATTTCAAACTAAACTTCCTTGTTGTAGAGCCTTCTCCTTCTTCTTTTTTTTTTTCTTTCTTTTTTTTTTTATCTTTTATTGAGAGATGCCAACCTATATAACCCAAGCTTACTTGAATGCAGATATCCAGACAGCATGACCAAAAAGCAGCATTCTGGCGAACTCACCCGTACGGTAGATAGGGAAATCCTTGTTGGTTGTAGCCGTAAGGCAGCAGATGCTGATAACCAGAGCTTCCCACATAAGCCCCATGTGGAACCGGCACACCTCCAATGTATGGGCTCGCTGCACCTGGGCGTGCTAAAAAGGGTAAAACACCATAAATGGAAGGACATCATCAGAACAATAAAACACAAATCAAAAAGGCACTTCAGAATTTTCCGAGCGGAGAAGGTTTAAAGGTATCAGATTCAATCCCCTTAAAAGAAAGCCATCGGTGTAGCCATAGGGACAGTTCAATTTCAGAACAAGCAGGCAGCGAGCTCTTCAAAGATGCACCAAGATATCTATTTCACTACAGGCTTCACGAGGAAAATTGTTTATTTACTGTTAGATGAGTCAGAGATTAATAAAAGCCTCCAAGAAGTTTTTGCCAATTCAGGAAATCCTGAACTGGAATCTACTCTCTCGATGTGCCCTCGAAAAAGAAAAATCATAGAGCAGAACGAGTTTTCAAAAATTTTTAGAAGAACTGCTTACAGAAAGAGAAAAAGTTATTTTCTATAATCTTCCCAATAACTTATTATCATTGCCATATGTTATAGAGAGAACCCATTTGATCATTTGGATATTAGTCATATGCATGATTCGGTGAATCTCACCATCACTTGTTCTTGCATATAAATGGGGATGTATGATGTCCATCCACGCGGCAACAAAGGAAGAAGAATAAAAGGCACCCTTCACCTAATTTTACTGCTTTAAAATAATCGATTTCCAGAAAAAAAAATTGAGGAAACGAATAGGATGGATTACAGGAGAAAATGACAGATGAAATTGTGGAGCCTAGGGAAGATCTGCAGCTCGGCAAAGAGGAGGCATTTAGAATGCATAATACAGATCAAATCTCAGTTAAATTTAAAACAATGTGCAAATATTAAAATATGGAAAGAATCTGTGAATAAAAACTGAAAGGACCCTCGTTCCTGGAATCGGGTCTAGATTTTAGGCCATATCAACTCAAGTTTTAGGCACATAAACTGTAGTCATCATCCCCAATCGATTCCCCCATTAACGCCACACCAATGAAGAACCAACTGATTTTCTCCCAAAAAAATCAAGCAAGAGCCAGAGGCACCTGGGTAAGAACACGCGGATCACTTCCTTCCGAGAGCTGTGATGTAATACAACGAGCTCGAGCCAGAGAAAAATGGGTGACAGAAGACCCATACAAGCAAGGTTAGGGAAGAGAGGGCATACCCTGCGTTGGAGGGTGCCGGGGGCGCCCAAGAGAAGCCAGATTGCAATTCGCCTGTCTGCCGTCTATGGTGGGGCTTGGATCGGCGCAGGCCCTCGTCGCAGACTCAGAATCGCGGAAGGTCACCTGGAACCTCCGAAGCGAGCCATCACCAGAGGATTAGATCTCTGGGTTGGGGGAAGCGAAGGTGTTCTTCGCATTGATCATGGCGAAATCGAGAACTGTGGCGGGAGATACTCACAAAGCCGTAGCCCTTCGACCTCCTGGTGTTCTTATCGGTTATCACGACGGCCTCGAGGATGTCCCCGTACTGCTCGAAGTGCCGGCGCAACGTCTCGCTCTGCGTCTCCCACGCCAAGCCGCCCACGAAGACCTTCGTGTACGTTGTGTCGCCAAATGGGGAATTCAGGTAGGGAAGCCCGGAACTCGAGCTCGGCCCCGATCCTGGAGCCGGGCCAGGGCCGCCGGGGGGATTCGCCATGAAGCCGCGAGCAAACCCAAACCCTAATTCCTAGACCTCGGAGGGGGACGATCACTGCAGAAGACGAAGAATTGGAGGAGGAAGGACGGCGGAGCCGGCGGATCGAATGATGCTACGATGAACACAGGGAACCCTACGCCCCATCTCATGGGAAAACAACAAAGGATGCCATGGCGACGGGAGTAATCCCCACGGGAGTAGGATCAGGGGACTGCGGCGGCGCTCCGGACCACGGCATGGGCCCTCCGCGGACCACCGATCGAGGGCGATACTCGAGCCAAGAACCCCCCTTTCCTCCCCCCCGGGACAGAGGAGGAAAGAGAGAGAAGGAAGAAAGAGAAACGAGGGGGGCAACGACTTCCACCGGCGATCACCGATGCCCGTTCGACGATCCTCACCACCACTGCAGCACACGGAATGGGTCTGCGGGTCCCCCGCCCACCTCCCCCTCTCTCTCTCTCTCTCTCTCTCTCTCTCTCTCTTCCCCCCCTTCGATCGATCTCCGAAAAGTTCTGATGATGTCGCCATCGTTCGCCGCCATGCAAGTTGCTATTTTTTTGTTACCGACAGAGCTCATCCTTCGCCTATGCTGCTTCATCAGGGGGGCCGGGCCCGGAGAAAAAGCCCAAAAATTGGGCCCATAATCTCGGCCCGGCCCATAAAATTTTCATCATTATCCCCATAATCCCCATGGTTAGCTGCTATAACAAATGCTTCCTGGCATATATTGAAATGGGCTCTTACCTCTTAACCTTCAAAAACACCAAAACTTCAAAAAACGCCGAATATTTTGCTGAATTGTCCATCCGTCCTTTTAGTTGGTGAGTTAATGGGCTCCAAGATGGAACACTCAAAACTCCCCCCTTTAGTGATCTATATGGATAATCAAAGGTTTTTTTAGTTGTTAACCCCTATGAATTTTCAACTTGGGAAAAAACCCCAACTTTAGTTTATTGATAACAAGTTTGGTACTACCATTGATCGATTTGTACGATTATTGAAAGGATTTACATTTCCAAGAAAGACCCTATACATATTTAGACTTGGAAAAAAATTGCATCTTGATTAAATTTAGAATACCGTGTGACTATTATTTAGGGTGTGTTTTTAGACTTGAAGGCAAAGTTGACCGCATTAATGATCGGTTTATTGTGCATATATCCTTTCAAATATAAGATGATTTACCAACATAATGTGGGGCATACTTGGTTTGACTTTTTCAACCTAGCTATTGACTCTAATAAAAAGCTAAACTTGGGCTTCATCTTCGCTGAATTTAGAATAAATCCAACAAGTTGGACCTTATTAAATATACACCCAATATGTTAGCACTTCTTTATTGTCTTCTTGTCACAAGCCCAAGATCTAATTAACAAAAAATAGAGGCTTTTTTGTCATTCGAGAAGACATTTTTAGCAACCAACATGCTATAATGGAGTTTACATTAGTTTAAACGAATATCCACAAGAAAAAACCTCAACTTAAATAAACCCATCTCGGAGGATCTGTTTCCAGATTTGGAAAAGATGTTTTTTTTTCGACAAAAAGGTACGAAACATATATAAATTTACAGATAGCCACTTGAAAGCAAATGGAAGAGGTTATAACCTTCACAAAACAGAATCCCCAGCAGTTCTCAAGGACTTTTAACCAAAGTTGGAAAATCGAGGGGTTCTCCACCATTGAACAGTTTTGTAGGGGCCCAGAATTAAAAGGCAAAATTACAAAAATAATAAAACGGTGAGTGATGAGCCATTCGATACCAATTTAGAATGCAATTATATAATGACCACGCAGTTTCTCATGACAAAACAATAAGTCAGCCCATTTATCATTCATAGTAAAGTCAACCACAGGAAGTATCTGATGGAACAGAGCTGCTCCCAGCCAAATATCTGATGGAAATTTCACAGACATATCCCAGTTTTGGTGGTCATATGATATGAAAATGGGGGAAATCCTAGGTTTATAGAGATAACATTTATAGAAATCTACTATATATAAGTGAAAGTTTTCCCTTTTTTTACCGATTAATTGCCGTTCTTTGTCAGGACCCATTAGCAAGTCACTCAGACTCCGCCCCTTCCTGAGCTGCAATTTCTTGAAGATAATGCTCAGCATCCAACGCAGCCATGCACCCTGCGCCCCCAAAAGATGCCGTCAGCTGAAAAACTCTGGGTATTTGCTTGATATAATCATGTGGCCAAAGTGGCTAAGTATGACGATTTAATTGGAAACATCACTGATATAATTGATCCATGTTTCAATGCATTATGATATGAAAATGGCGATGTATGGGGATTTTATGGCATCTATAGTGATCTAGTTCTTATATAGCAACTTATTAAAAAAAATTTAACCCCCCTCTCCCCAACTTAATATTTTTCTTCAGGATCAGGGAAAAAGGGCTACGCTTTTGGGTTAATCCGGCCAATCCGGTCCCCCCTACTGGATCTGAGTGATGAGCTCGCACACTAGAGCCACCAGGAAACAGGGCTTGATATGATTCTCAGATCAATATGATTATATTCTCAGCCCTGAAATAGAACCCATTTATGGACTTCACAGCGCTGAAGGTACTGTTCTAAAAATATCAGCATGATGGGTATGGAGGAGCCAAAAATGAGATTTTTAGAACGGAGATCGGCGTTCTCTGAGCCCACATTTCATGCATCATCCAGAACGAATCATGGGTCGTGCATGAAGAAGCAGGGTGAGGACAGGTGGGGCATTTTTGGGATCAAATAGGTAAAATAGAACATATTTTCATCAAAACATATGATCTTTATGCATGACTAAGTTGAAGTTTCCCCGTTGCAAAGGTGTAGAGATCACAGATCCGCTCGAAACGGATGGTCATTTTTAAGTCGATAAGTTGGGTTTTTAATCTGATTACCAGAGACAAAACCCGTGAAAACACCACCAAATTCGACAAAAAAAAATTCTTTCTTTCATCCAGAAGAGTGCAGAAATTAGAAGGGAGGGAAGAGGCCAGTCGGTTGACCTGTTCCAGCAGCAGTGACGGCTTGCCGGTACTTCTTGTCCTGGACATCTCCAGCAGCGAAGACCCCCTTCACACTGGTCTCTGTGCTGCCACTCTTCGTCACGATGTACCCATCTGGGTCCAGCTCCAGCTTCCCTTGGAGGAATCTCGTCGCAGGCTCGTGCCCAATGGCGAAGAACAGACCTGAAACCTGCAAGTCCGACAGCTCCCCATTCACAGTGCTTCGAAGCTTGAGGCCACCCAATCCTCCCTTCTCGGAACCGTAGGCCTCCTCCACCACGGAGTTCCAAAGAATTTCGATCTTGGGGTTCGCCATTGCCCTCGCCTGCATGATCTTCGATGCCCTGAAGGAGTCCCGGCGATGGATGATGTAGACCTTGGAACCGTACTTTGTGAGGAAATTGGCCTCCTCCATGGCCGAGTCCCCGCCGCCGACGACTGCGATGGGGCGCTTGCGGAAGATGGGCGCCGCCCCGTCGCAGACGGCGCAGGCGGAGATCCCGCGGTTCCAAAACTCGCCGGCGCCGGGGAATTTGAGGCGGCGGGCGACGGCGCCAGTGGCGACGATGACGGCGTCGGAGAGGACGGTGGTGGAATCGGAGACGACCTTGAACGGGCGAGAGGAGAAGTCAACGGAGGTGACGGTCTCGGAGAGGATGTGGGTCCCGAATCGCGCTGACTGGGCGCGGAAGCGGTCGGTCAGCTCGAGACCAGGGATGCCCTCCGGGAATCCCGGAAAGTTCTCCACCTCGGAGGTGGTGGTCAGCTGCCCGCCGGCGGCGATGTCGTTGGCCATCCATCCCTCGAAGAGGACGGGCTTCAGCTCGGCTCTGGCGACGTATATCGCCGCCGTGTGGGCGGCGGGGCCGCTGCCGATGATGCACAGGCGGGTCCTCAGGGTTTTCTGGGCTTCTTCCACGGTGCCGGAGGAGGTGGGCACAGCCTTCGCCGGTGGCGCCGCCGCGGCCGCCGTCGACAATGCGGCGGCCGCGGCGGAGACTCCGGCGAGCCTTCGCACCCTGCGGACCAGCGACGAGAGCCGCGAGCAGGAGCCGCCGCCGCCGCTCATCGCTGGGTAGAAGGGAAAGACGACCAACTTCTACGCGAGCCTTCGGCGGAGGGGAAGGTAGCCACCGCCGTCAGTGAATGGCGGGCCGCGTTGCGGAAACGGGCCGGATAATTCCAAAACCCGGGCCTGGCAGTCCAAACTCGGGCCAAAAATCAAGTTCTGGGGTATCAAAATTGGCCCGGTATCGGCCCGACTTGCTTGAATCTGGTCGGGTCAGCAACCCGGCTCGGCTCGGCCCGGCCCGTAGCATTTCAATTTTTTAATATTTTGAAATATTCTCCTCTTCGGGTATTTGTGAGAACTGGGCGGCCACGGCGGCCCTGCTTCCATGGCGCTGCTCAAACCAGGGCCTCCCTCTCTCTCTCCTCGCCGTTCTTCTCTGCTAGGCGATGGCCAGGCTCTGGCGAGCTGTTGCCCTAAGCCGAGGGCCGATCGACTCTTCGGTGGCAGGCGAATTCCGTCCACCTGCAGAGCCTCGTGGCGGGAGGTCGCCGCGTTCTTTCTGAATTTTTTCCCCTCTCGTTTGATGGTTTCCCCTCATCGCACCAGTTTTTTGTTTGATTTCGGTTTTTTTTCCTTCCGATTCGTGCAGCTTATCGGGGTGCTGGTCTTCTCCTCGATCCCGTTCGCGGCGGTGAAGGCCGTGGCCGGCAGCTCGCTGGGAGAGGCGCTGCGGAAGAGGTTGGAGGAAACGAAGAGGGCCGAGGTGGAGAAATCTTCGAGGTTTAAGGCTCTCTCAGAAAAAGCGAGAGAGGAAAGGTAACAAGGGAGAGTGATTTCAGGGAACTAGTGGATCAGGCTTTCAATGTTATCCTGAAAACAGGCACAATCTCGAAAGTCTCCTCAGATGCTGAGGCAGAGCTAACATTCTCATAGATTCCTCTATGGAACTACACCGAATTTGTATTCCGAATGGAAATTCCCCAATCATATCAGACTAAAATCCTTCTGCTCACGGATAGATTCTTTCCTTTCTATTAATTGCGTAGAATCTGAGGGGATTTTAGTTTATCTTCTGAATGATCGGTATCTCATTTTCTGTTAAGCTTTTGGTATGGGAAGCGTCGGCCTCGCTGGCTTGGTCCTATACCATATGAATACCCCACCTACCTCACCGGAGAATTTCCTGGCGACTACGGCTTCGATATTGCAAATTTAAGCGAGGATCGCAAGGAGTTTGAGAAATACTTCACGTACGTGATTTATCCTTGCATTTTTTTACTTATCTGGAATTCAATTCTTGTCTCAGGTCATTGCAAATAAAACCGGGTGTCCCGTTAGTATATTAAAGACGCATTCAGTCACCTGCAAAATGAGTTTACTCTGATAATCAAATCATTACTATTATTTTATCTATTGTCCTCTGGTCAAAATGATGCTTGTGTCTAAATTTTTCCTTTTGGAAGGCGTTTGAATTAGTAGGTTCTCACAATTATGGAGGAACATCCAATTCTAATTTTGTTAATTTATTAATTTAGCCCTCAAACATCTGTTCTCTGCTACTCTTGGTTGCAGCTTTGAAATCCTTCATGCCCGTTGGGCGATGCTTGCCGCTCTTGGTGTTCTTGTTCCAGAGGTGTTGGACCAACTGGGTATTGTGCACTTTGTCGAGCCTGTGTGGTGGAAAGTTGGCTACGCAAAACTGAAGGCAAGTTTCAGAGATAAAAGAGAATGAAGCTTGTGTAATGTTATTTTTAGACACTTTAAATTGGGACAGATCCAATAATAACAGAAATATATTTAAAAAGGGAGTTAAAGATAATTGAGAATCTTGTCTAAATATTTTCCCCAGAATTTAACAGTAAAACTATTGATAAGAAGATTAACTGTCACAATGCATACTTTTGTGGAACCAACTGAGAATTGTGAAACTTCTGCAATAAAATTCATACTAATTCTTTATTTCATCATCATTCTTGAGTGGAACGCTTGAACATGCCCATGGACATCCTAGTATATTCCACGTGGCATTGTGGCCGTTAATTCCAAGGTCTGGTTGTCCTGTTCAATCATACCTTGTCTGAAGAGCTGGGAGAGACGCATAGAACAAAAGCCAAACATTGAAAAGGAAAAACACCCATTTCTTCTGATTAATCTCATGTTATGATAATATAAATGTTTCTCTTATTTATGAGCAAAAGAATGTTCTTCTTCTTCCTTTTTTTTTTTTTACGATATCAATTCTTCTGTTTAGGGTGACACCCTCGATTACCTGAGCATTCCTGGGCTGCACATTGCTGGAAGTCAGGGAGTCATCGTCATAGCCATCTGCCAAGCTCTTCTAATGGTAATCCACATGAATTTTTATTTATTTCAAAATAATTGCTTGAATTTATATTTGATACACCCTTTGCTGCTCAATCTATCACAAGCTTATTTTCTCTTTCCGGGGCTTCAATCTGTTGTCTGTATCCTACCACATCTTTTTTTTCATCTCCAGACAAAATATTTAGTAGGACCTCTGAATTCATCCCAGTCTGTCTCAGAACCACCTCTGCTGCTGGGACATCCGTTAGATTTGAATGATTCTAGAGAGAGAAACCAAGAATAACTTCTCCACCCTCCCTCCAAAACTCAGTTACAGATCGTGTTCGTCCCCAGCAAAATCTTCTGTGGGCCTCTGAATTCGGAGCTCCTGTGTCACGCCCACTTCTCCCTGCAGAAATAGCTCTTCGATTCGAATGTTTTTTTTAGAGAGAGAAACAAAGAAAAGCATGGTCACTCTTGAGGATCTGGGTCCCCCAGGTTGGACCGGAGTATGCCAGATACTGTGGAATAGAGGCCCTGGAGCCCCTTGGCATCTACCTGCCTGGCGACATAAACTACCCCGGCGGCCTCCTCTTTGATCCACTGGGGATCTCCAAGGACCCTGTCGCCTTTGAGGAGCTCAAGGTGAAGGAGATCAAGAACGGGCGCCTGGCCATGGTCTCCTGGCTTGGCTTTGCCCTCCAGGCCGCATTGACCGGTAAGGGCCCTATCCAGAACCTTGTAGAACACCTAGCTGACCCTCTCCACAACAACGTTCTCTCTCTCATTAGCCATTCGTGAAATCGATTGTCATTTTGTGTACTATTAATGGGATCACTTAGAAAGCATTGACCATACTTGTAAATTTTCGAGTACTTTTTTTAATAGAAATGCACACTTACCATGCTTGTAATATTTTACAGAAAATGTTATTAAAATTTTTCTAGAAAATATTTTAATAAAATTTGTGCTGCCTAGCTCGCATAGTGCATCCTTGTGTTGTGCCACGTCAGATAATTTTGTGCACCTCTACAAGTGCATTGCTCATGCTGCATTGTGCTATGTCATGGTGATATTGTGATATTAGCCTTCAAGATTCATAGGATGCCTCCCCAAACCTTGCTCCAACATGGTGGCATTGTCTACCATGTATGAACTTCTTGTGCTCCTCACACCTCACGTCATGTCAACATGTGTCTACACTTACACCATGTTGTACATATGATTCCTCATGAGCAATCGCATGTATGCATATATGGCATCATGTATGTAGTTACATCATGTGCCCAAAATCTTATTTCTTTTTGTCATAGGTATTGTAGGACCCCAAGATGACCATGGCAATCTAGAAGAGGGGGGTGAACATAGTTGATTGTGTTTATCCTTGAAAAATGAATCCTAATTTCACATGCTATAGTCTCTTGTTTTAAACTTTCTAACTGAGTGGATTGAGTAATCAATGGTCTTAGACCATGTTGTAGATTTGAAATATAATTAAATAATATTTATAGACCATTTTTTAATTTCATAAAAGCTCTCAATAGTTTATTCTAATAACTTAATTACCTTGCTTGAAGTATGCTGATGGGAATTGTGTGCACTTTGTGGACTATTTGAAATATTATGTGGGTTGAATTAAAATTTATAATGGTTCTAATTAAAAATTCTCATAAAATCAGCAAACAAGTTAAAAAATTAAAATATTTAATTCCATGGTAATAGAGTTAACATTCCAATGAGTATGATACATATTAAATTAAACTTTATAGAGTCTATCAATTAAAGAGTAAAATTGAATATTTTTAATTGAATTTAAAAAATTGATTAGATGATTAAAACGTTTAATCCACAATTTTTAAAATTATTGTGAATTCAATAATAGAATCAAAATTCCAAAAAAGCATTATTATAATCCATGATCTAGATATTGATTATCAAATCATTATGTTTATTATTATATATTTTTTAAATATATATTAACTTATAAGCTGTAGTATAATATTTAAATTATTTTTTATACAAAATTTTTAATTTTATATTAATTTAATTTATAAAAATTAATAAAACTAATCGAAATTGTATTTATTTATAATATTTTATTAAAAAATATTTAAAATTAGACATAGAACAGGCATACTACTAATTAAAGTTTCTAATTTAATACAATAAATTGATATGATAATGGCAACATAAATTCACAATTCGCAAAAGTATGCTGAATTCAATATTATAATTGATAGTTGAATTGGTGTAATATGCATGATTAAACTAGTAATTTTTATTTAAAATGATGAAAACTTCAAATTTGTACATCAAATTAAAGAATATAAATGTTAATAATTAAAGCATTCAAACATCATTTACAAGTTGATTAACTAAACCTTTTAGTTAATTCTTGTCATCAGAAAAACCAGATTGGAACAAATGCCACATTGGATGTTCAGTGCCTAGTTTTGTTTCTAGGCTTAACTTTGTAGCTTGGAATTAGACCATTGGAAACCAAAGTTTGTTCTTCCACTATGCAGATCATAATCGGCAGAGCCCAGAAAAACTGATTTTGATCCAAAAAAAAAAAATACCGATGCTCATTTATGATCATCCGGGTGAAGAACAAGCGAGGGAATGAGATCCCACAGGCGAGGAAGAAGAAGAAGAACAAGATGGAAACAAAGAGAGGAGGAAGGTCAGACGATCAGCTGAGGCTGCTGATGGCAGAGAATTTGGCGGCGAACTTGTTCTTGTTGCAGTCGAGCATCTCGCTCAGGCTGCATCTGAGGCCCCTCTGCTCCAGCTGCCGGTGCCGGGCCTCCAAGCTCTTCTTCAGGCCATGGCGGAAGAACTCCGGGTACTCCGCCGCCTCTCTCAGCTCCCTCCCCATCGCCTCCACCAGGAATCTGATCCTCGGTTTCAGGGAATTCTCCACGCTCTTGATGAGAACCGGAGGGTAGCCGGCCACCACCATGGCGATCTCCCGGTCGCTGAAGCCGCTCTGCTTCAGGAAGTTCAGATTGGGCCTTAGGGTTTTGTCCACATCTCTGCAGAGGACCTGCGGGAAGCTCACGGCCACCTTCCTCAGATCGGGGTCCTTCAGGCCGATCGATCTCAGGAACTCCGCCGTGGGGCGGAGCCGCCTCTCCACGCTGTACCCCATCATGTAGGGATTCTTCACCAGGATCTTCCCGATCTTGCCGCCGTCGCCCCCGAAGCCGAGGCCGGCGAGGAAGGCCGCCATATCCGAGAGCTTGTCCTGGATGCTGTAGCTGACCAGGCGGGGATTGAGGAGGACGAGCTTCCCCGCTTTCTCCGGCGAGATCCCTAGGGTTTGGAAGAAGGCCAGCAGAGGACAGAGCTTCTCCTCCACGCTGTGGGAGAGGATCTGCGGGAACTTGACGACGGCGGCGGCGACATCGCCAGGCTTCGTCCCCAGGGCGGCGAGGCAGTGCACCGCCGGCGACAGCTTCTCGTCGATGCCGGCGGCGAGGAGCTTGGGGCACTTGGAGACCACACAGCGGAGCTTCCTCTCATGGATCCCGATGCTCCTCAGGTACTCCCAATTCTCCGCCATCTTCTCCCTTCCGACGATCTCCAGACGGCCGCATCTCTTCAGCATCCCCTCGACGCTCTCATCCTCGAACCCCTTCTCTCTGAAGAACCCTACAATGGCGGCCCTCTCCCCTTCCCCCATGACCACGCCGCAGAACCCCGCTCCTCCTCCTCTTTCCTCTCCACAGAGCTCAGCCAGAGAGAAGTGGGAGAAGAAGACGGCGGAAGGACTTGGGCGACGGAGAGCAACTGACCTTCAAGCAGAGCTGCTGGAATCCATGGCGGAGACTGGAGCTCGTCCTTCCGGAGCTCACCCGCACGCCTTATCCCCGAGGGAGGAACAGGGAAGAAGAAGAATAACGTTTATATATTTGTATTAAAGATAATTACTCTTATACCCCTACATTGTCATCATAATTACCAAATCCCCCTTCTTCTTCTTCTTCTTCCTCCTCTCTTCATAAAACCCTAACCCTCTCTCCCTCTCTCTCTCTCTACTGTGATTTCTCCCTCACTGGCAGGCCTCCGAAGGGCGGTGGAGCGGCCATGAAGACGAAGGTAGTGGCGGAGCTTCTCCTCTTCTCCGGGCTGCGCAAGAGTTCCTGTCGAATTTCCGAGGTATGGAGGATTCGGAGTGAGTGCGCCGGTGCTCTGTACAGCCAATCCCTGGGGTCGTCGCAGAGCAGATCGTACGGATTTTCTCCCAGGAGATCGACGAGAGGGGATCCGAAGGACGATCGATCGGAGGATCAGTTCCTCCGTAGCCTCAATTTCGGAAGCCGCAATGCTGGAGATGACAGGAAGGAGATGGATGGCCGTGGGAGATCGGAGAAGCTCTTCCCCGGTGACGATGCCGACGAGAACTCGCGCAGCAGCGGGAAGGTTCCCCTCTCCTCCCAGAAAGAAGAGAGAGAAGCTGCTTCTTCCCGGCTTGGCGGTGAGTTCTTCAGCGGGAGCTTCGGAGCTTCCCGTCAGAACTCCTCTCTCTTCCCTCCCGGCGGGCCGCAGGGCAAAGATGAAGCGGGAGGCTGGTCGGGGGACCTCGCCGATGGAAAAAAACACAGACTAAGCGGCGATCGGCCGGAGAGTTTCCTGTTGCAGAAGCTCAAACTGGGGATGAAGAAGGATGAAGATAAGGCTCAAGCAGAGGCGCCGATCCAGATCCCTAATGGCGACCCGCCGCTCTCAGAGTCAGCGGCGCCGGATGCGGACGACATTTTCAGGAAGATGAAGGAGACGGGGCTGATCCCCAACGCCGTCGCCATGCTCGACGGTCTCTGCAAGGATGGGCTGATCCAGGAAGCCATGAAGCTGTTCGGAGTAATGCGCGAGACAGGTACGATCCCCGAGATCGTCGTCTACACCGCCGTGGTGGAGGGATTCTCCAAGGCGGAGCGGTTCGACGACGCCAAGAGGGTCTTCAGGAAGATGCAGAACCATGGGATCTCCCCGAACGCCTTCAGCTACAAGGTCCTGATCGAGGGCCTTCTCAGAGGGAAGAGATTGGAGGACTCCGTTGACTTTTGCCTGGAGATGCTGGACGCCGGGCACTCCCTCACCGTGGCGACCTTCACAGACGTGATCGACGAGGCTTGCAAGGTCAAAGGCGTGGAGGAAGCTGGAGGGGTTGTGAGGAGACTGCGCGAGCGAGGCCTGGCCGTTGACGACAGGGCTGTCAGGGAGCATCTGGACAAGAAGGGCCCGTCAACTCCGCAGATCTGGGAGGCCATTTTTGGAAAGAAGCCGTCTCAGAGACCCTTGTGATCTCCTTCTCCAGGTACCTCCCATACGATCATCATTCGGCTTGATTGATCCATGGATTTTACTTAATTCTGCAGTCCGTATAGATACAGTGAGTTTGACTTTATGGTGCTGCCATGTGCTCATGGAGATGGTCAATATTATCTGGTTTTTTTTAATGTTGTTGACTAGTAGAGCTGGTCAACTGGTCTACTGACAGAGTGATGTCTCGACAAAGGAAAGACACTGTGGCTTCGTGAACCACGTTGACTAGACGAAACCCACCCACACCAGACCTTCATGAACACGTTGACTAGACGACATTTTGCTCTCTGGTTGGATTAGAAGTCAACCCCCGGCGAAGTTCTTCCACAGACTCGATAACATCGTCAAACATGTCGTCGATGCCTCTGAATTTGAATCCCATGCTCTGTAGCTTGGAGGTGTCCAGCTCGTAGAATGGGCTCTCCACGCCGAGGGGATTGTCAAACCTGATACCAAAAACAGCACCACCCGGCATCAGTGGAGGGCTGACCATGCGGTGACTCGACTGCCTATGAGGTCAACGGGCCCACCCACCTTCTGGGAATGGGAAGCCACGTGTACCGCGCCGCCAGCCGCGCGGTGAGCTCGTGGTTGTCCAAGACGGTGGAGCTGCAGAGGTACCGTCCGCTGGCGGCGGCGGTCTCGTAGATGAGGATGTGGCAACTGGCCACGTCATCGATGTGGACGTAGCCCATCCTGCCGTACCAGGCGAACCCATCCGCCTTACCTGAAATGGGAAAAAAAAGTCAACGGGGATGGAGATGGCCTGCTGACTGGGATTTCAACAGATCACCACCACCTTTCAGGAGGCCGACGACGTCCGAGACGGTCTTGCAGGGCTGACGTGGCAGGCTGGGGCCCACGATGAAGGAGGGGAGGACCGTCACCAAGTCCAGCTGGTTTTCTCCGGCGAACTCCCATGCCGCCTTCTCGGAGAGCACCTTGGCCAGCGGGTACCATATCTTCCCACATGCGGAGCCAAGAGGTCAACGGAAGAGAAAATGAAGAAAGGGTTGACTCACCAATAGGTCAACTGAGATATATAACAAGAGGTCAACGGAAGAGGAGGAGTGGGGTGTCTCACCTGAAGGCGCTGGCAGAGGTCAACGGAGGACCAGGAGGTCTCGTTCAGAGGGACGGCGGGGTCAAAGTCTTCCCTTGGGCGCACTCTCACGGCCGATGAAGAGGACGTGAGTACGACCCGTCTCAGCGACGGGTTCTTCTTGCAGGATCTCAGCACGTTCAGGGTGCCCTTGATGGCCGGGTCCAGAATCTCCCCCTGCATCCTTGACCACCCCAATTGAGAGCTCTAGAGAGAGAGAGAGAGAGAGAGAGAGGAGAGAGAGTTGACCTTTGGGTCAGACTTGACGACGACGACGGGGGAAGCAGTGTGGAAGACTCCCTCGCAGCCCAAGATGGCGTCGTCGAAGCTGCCCTCCTCCATGAGGTCAGCGCTGACAAGCCGCAGCCTCTCCCTAGCTCCCTCCAGCTCCCACAGGTGCGCCACCTTCTCTCTGTCCTCTGCCCAGCATGAACCAGAAACCCAACTCATCGTCAGTCCATCCATCTCTCTCTCTCTCTAGGTTTGGAGAGAGAAAGGGGGAGCGTTGACCTGGGTCCCTGACAGTCCCTCGGACGTGGTACCCTGAGAGGAGAAGCCGCTTGACCAGCCAGGAGGCCAGGAAACCGGCGGCTCCGGTGACGCACACCGTCCCCTTCTTCCCTCCCTTCCCATCCATGGCCGTTGACCTATCTGTTTCTACGCTATGCCGAGAGATCCCCGGGTCAACCCTCCTCCAGGCGCTCTTTCTTATACACGATAGAGAGAGATGGGAATCGGCGGTAGGTAGATCATTCCCTTCCCATGGCTAGGACCTACTACTCTCCAGAGGTTGACCTCAGACTCGGATTTAGTCTTATTTCCTAGCTTGATTTCAACTCTTTCTCGGTCAACGGGGTGGGTCAGTGGGAGAGCCCCAGAGAGAGAAGGGGATCGATGGTAGGTAGATCATCCCCTTCCCATGGCCAAGAATAGCAGCAACAAGTTTCTCATGCAATGCCTACTACGCTCCTGTGGTTGACCTCAGAGCTCGGATTTAGTCTTTATTTCCTAGTTTGATCTCAACTCTTTCTCGGTCAACGCAGTGGATCAGAGGGAGGGCCCCAGCGGGCGGCGAGGGCTTCCAGGACCCCATCGAAAGTGCTGAACTTAGATCCGACGACGTCCACCGGAACCCCCAGCGCCGCCGCCCCGCGGGCGGTGACCGGACCGTGGGCTGCCACCAGCATCTGCGGCCACCGCTCCGCCACCGCCCGCCACCTCGAACCCGCCGCCGCCAGAGCCTTCAGCAGGCCCTCCACCTCCGCTGTGCTCGTGAACACCACCGCATCAACCGGCGGCGCCGCCGGCAGCAGCGGCGCCGCGCAGGCGGCGCCGGCCCACCGCGTCTCGTAGGCGGGGACCCTC
The DNA here is from genome assembly GCA_024713555.1 of Spirodela polyrhiza. NCBI lineage: Eukaryota > Viridiplantae > Streptophyta > Magnoliopsida > Alismatales > Araceae > Spirodela > Spirodela polyrhiza. The sequence goes on along the minus strand of CM046545.1, from coordinate 1,345,619 downwards.
GCCGGAGCCCACCCCATCGCCGCCAGTGCCAGGAGGAATTCCGGCACCACCGGCGGCTCCTCCAGGCCCACGACGGCGGGCACAGGGCAGAGGATCTTCTTCCCGGAGCCCTCTCCGAGAGCCGCCACCAGGCCGTCGGGGGAGGCGATCTCCGGCACGAGAACCCTAATCCGGCCTTGGTTGCGGCAGATCTTGGAGAGGAAGCCATCGTGGTGGAGGAGCTCTGCGTCCTTTCCGAGGGCGCAGACGGTGAAGGGCTCGCCGGCATCGGCGAGCGGCGGCTCGCCGGCGCCGGAGAGGGCGGCGGCGAAGGCGGAGATCCCGACGCGGGAGGTGAACGCTAGGGCGGAGAAGGACTCCAGGGCTTCGGCGGCGGCGGCGCCTCCACCGGGGAGGTAGCGACGGAGGGCGGCGATTGTGGAGGGAGTGGGTTCGACGAGCACCGTGGGAACAGGGATAGGCTCTGCGCCGCGCAGTTGGAGAAGCTCGGCGAGCCTGGCGCCATGGATTGGCGGCGCGGTGAACGCTATACGTTTGCCCTTGAGAGGGGGCGGCGGCGCGGCCGCCGCCACCACCGCCAACATGTCCGAAGATAAGAAGACGGAAGACCTCAAAAAACCGGATCTTTCATCCAACAATGATGAAGCACTGCATCTGTTTGTACGTGTAGTCAACGTGCTTTAATAGGCCGTTGACTTGTAGAGACACTGTCAATGATGGGCTTCTCAGTCCTAGGCCCGATTAGAGAGCCCCTGGGTGGCGGCGGCGGCGGCGGCGGCGCCACCACCACCACAGAGGATAAGATAGAAGACCCCGAAAAAACGGACCTTTCATCCAACGGTCGTGGAACAGCCTTGCATTTCATTTGCTCCTGTAGTAGACGTGCCCTAATGGCCGTTGACCTGCGGAGGAATTTCTGATAATGGGTAGAGACGGCCCAACAGGGCTCTCTATTCTCAAAACCACGAGGATCTGTGTTTGAGAACCGTACAAGAAGGATGATGAGTCAACGCTTCTGAGCGGAGAACATGATGAAGGCGCGGTCCACCTTGCAGGAGTAGTTGACCAGGCCGCACGACCTGCAGAGGTCCTCGATCTCCTCTTTCTTGAAGAAGGCGTATGCGCTAGAGGCCGCTAGAGACTGCGAGCAATCCACCCCAAAACAACAGAGTGAGAGAGAGAGAGAGAGAGAGAGAGAGAGAGAGAGAGAGAGAGAGAGAGAGAGAGGGAGGGAGGGAGGGGGAGAGAGAGAGAGAGAGAGAGAGAGAGAGAGAGAGAGAGAGAGAGAGAGAGAGAGAGAGGGAGAGAGAGGGGGAGAGAGAGAGAGAGAGAGAGAGAGAGAGAGAGAGAGAGAGAGAGAGAGAGAGAGAGAGAGAGAGAGAGAGAGGAGGGTTTGACTTACCTGTCCGAGAGGCCCGACAGAGGGCGGGCTGTTGAGCCGGGTAGAAAGGAAGGTGGTGGCGACGAAGACGCCGCCGCTTCTCAGGACGCGGTTGATCTCGGCGACCTGTCGAAGACGAGGGCCTCTAGATCAGAATCATAAGAGTAAGAGGGTTCTCCACTTCATGTTCATCAAAGTCAACGGGCCATCCAGTTATCAGTTCGCAATTCCAGTTTTGGAAATTTTCTTGAATAATCATCCATATGGGGCGGGTTTTTCAGGAGATCTGTCAATGGTGAGAGAGAAGGATTACCGCATTGGAAGGCGAAGGCCAGCAGTGGAGGGCCGCACCAGCATGAATAGCATCAATGGAACCCGATTCAAAAGGGAGCCTTGAGACGTCCGCTCTAACGAGAGCGAGGTTCCTGAAAGTTTCATCCAGATGTGGAATCATTACAAGATTAACTAATAGTAGAGGGGGGAGAGAGAGAGAGAGAGAGAGAGAGAGAGTTTTGAGTTCCAGGCCTGAAAACATGGGCATAAGAGCTCTATTATCTTTCAAGCGATCCAAAATTTCATGTAGATGTGGAATTATTAGAAGATTACAGAGAAGTAGAGAGACATGCCGCCATGAGTGAGAGAGAGAGTGAGAAAGAGAGAGAGAGAGAGAGAGAGAGAGAGAGAGAGAGAGAGAGAGAGTTTTTGAGGCTCAAGAGTGAAAACATGGTATAGGAGCTCCGCTATCTTTCAAGAAATCCAAATATCCATTAAACTGTCTCAACAGTTCAATAAGCCTGATGCCGGAGAATCCAATACTGGTGATCTTTTATCATCATTTAATTTTATGGGCAGATAGTCCCATGCTCTCTACCTAACATTTGATCCATCAACTATTAAAGCACTGTGTCATCTAGGCACAAAGTCAACTGACCAGTGGGTGCATCCACTTAAATAGGATTGATCTAACAAGCTGACGGGTTCAGAGATGACCACAGGTTTAAGGCTATTATCTAAAACGTTGACTAATAACGGAATACCAGAAAGTAGACTAAAGGAATCAGCTTACGAGTTCAAGAGAGCATCATCTTTCGCAATGAACTCATAGCACTGGCGAAGCATGTTCTCAGAGAAGTCAAGTGCAATGACTCCGGAGAAAGTCCCAGAGCTGGCGAATTTTCTTGAAAAGAGGCCACTCCCACAGCTTACGTCCAAAAGAAGACCACCAGCTACAGGCTTGAAGTACTCCTGAGCCATTCTGAACTGCAGTGGTGAAACATTCTCAGTATAATATCACAGCAGATGAAAAATAATAATAACAATAATAATAATGATCAGTGACATCATGTGAATCCAGTCAATGAGTATAAAATACGAGCCTATATCAATTAACCTATGCTAATTAATGAGGCATTTATTTCTGTACAATACCTCCTCTTCAAGACCAGGGAAGCCACTTCGAGCAAAATTCTGTCGCCATCCCCTCTCATAAAGAAAAGAGACAAGTGGACTCCTGGGAGAGGGAACATATTAAAGACATGAGCGTATAATTATGAAGCCCCTGATCTGCAGGTGCAACCAAGTTATGAACTGAAGGGAAACAAATATATATTATAATTATTCTTTGTCAAAGAAAATGCCCATCAGCCGTATGACGAAATCGCCCTTCTGCCTCCCAGAATCATAGTTGCAAGAAGCATTACCGAATTAAGCTTCATATATATATAGATATATTATTAACCCAGTTCATTGAAAGGAAGCTTGAGATAGGACACAGACATGAACCAATAGCCTGTACTCCAAATTCATAGATGATTTCTTTACCCCTTTTAAGCCAGTGAAGTTCTGTTTTACACATGGGTCTCTAGGTTCCCTGGAACTCCATGAGGAATCAATTACACACCAGGGGGGGAGTTTCTCCACTGTTTTCTCCACTCTCTCTCTACCTTTCCTTGTTTGTGCGAGAAAACTCAAGCCAAGACAGGGTACCAGAGCCACAAAGGGCCTCCAAATCATTAAAAGGGAACCTAATTCTTTTTGCAAAAGTAAATGCAGGCACCCAAACGAGAAGAAGCAGGGGCTAACTAGGTCACGGACCTGAAGAGCTCAGTCCTTGAAGGCTTGAATTCATTGTACTCCCTTGTTCCGGATGTGACGGTGAGATCCAGATAATTGTTCCTGCTGGAGAACGGCTTGTTGCACCGTTCACACTTGAAACCAGACCTGTAGATGGCCGACCTGACGAACCACACCAGCGTTCAGATATCCAAGCTAAGATATTAGGTGTGCCAGAGAGGTTTAGACATTGGGTGAGGCTTTCTCACAGGTTCAGGCCTGAGGGCCCCTTCCTTATCAGCGGCTCATAGCAGATTGGGCAAGCAAATATGTCGAGTTGCGGACTAGCGTTGTCTTGCGCCAGTTCTTCCTGCAGAAGTGAAGCTTCTCGATTCAATAGTTCTTCATCGGCGGTGAAACAAGACCCCACAATTGTGCAGAAAACTGTCCAGATGGAGATGCGAAGGAGCGACCGGACTATATCTAAGACTAGCAGGCGTAGTTAATCCTCCACAATCAGTGATCCAACTAAGATTGAGACAGTCAGATCCGAGACCAGTCTCCGGCAGGTAGGCAGAATCCCTACCTTCTCAACAACGACCGCCGTGGCGTTGATCCGAAACCTTGCAGGTGAGTGCAGCCTCCGCCCCCGGCGGAAGCGAATTTGACATCCCGGATTGGCAGAGATCCTCCGCAGGCCCCGCCCTTCCTGATGAAGGCGAGAATGGGAGCGGAAGGGCGCCGGAACCGTCGCGGAGGAGGCCATCACCCCGTCGCCGCCTCTTCCTCGATCCTTGGATCGATTTCCCCCCTCTATATGCTCTTCGATCCTTCGATCCTCTGGAGATTCGGAATACCCCGCCGCTCTTCATCCGTCGCCGTCTCCTTCGAAGCTTCTTCCCGCGCAGACGTGTGAGATTCTGAGCTTCACGTCCTCCTCTACTACCCTCCACAATTACCAGGCGTTCATTTGTACCCGTGGGATTTTTTATCTTAACGAGAGGCCAGGGCGACGCCGCCGGGAGGGTGGCGGCGGAGGGCGGCGGCGATTGTAGTGGGCTCCACAATTGTGGACTGGCGGCGCGTGGCGTCTGCCCTCGAAAGGCCACGGCGGCGTAGTCAACGTCTTTAACAGGCCGTTGACTGGGAGAGATCTTCAGTGGTGGGCTTCTCAGTCTTGGGCCCAATTAGAGCCTCTATCTTCCAAATCGTGTCTGGGCTCTGTGATAAGTCAACGCTTCTGAGCGGAGAACATGATGAAGGAGCGGTCCACCCTGCAGGAGTAGTTGACCGGGCCGCACACCATGCAAAGGTCCTCGATCTCGTATTTCACAAAGTGAGCGTACGTGGTAGAGGTCCCTAGAAACTGCTTCCGACCTACAACAAAGAAGAACTAGCGAGAGAGAGAGAGAGAGAGAGAGAGATAACGAAGAGAGAGACAGAGAGAGCAAGAGAGAGATAAAAAGAGTGAGAGAACGAGCGGGAGAGAGAGAGAGAGAGAACTGTCCGAAGACAGAGAGAGGATGAGCGTGAGATAGTGAGCTGAAGAGAGAGAGAGAGAGAGAGAGAGAGAGAGAGAGAACCAGCAGTAAATAATAGGCCACAAAATTGTACACAATTGAATCCAAACCTTTAAAATAGACTGGGATGATGTGAGTAATCATTTTGTTCCTCAATCAAGGGTTGGAGAATTGTCTCAAGTCAGTGTGATAAAATAAAGTTTCACGTTTCAAAATCTTAGTCAACCTCCAAGCAAGGAAATCACAACCCACTTAGTTGGTCATGAACTTATGTAACTAAATTTGATGGCAATAGAAACACATACAAAGAAAGTCTGTGTTATTAGTTTTCTATGTTCTAATTTTTTGTGATTTTATAAAGTATTTAAAATAAGTTTTTATATTTTACAATAATTATTTCCTAATTTCCCTTTCTTTTCGACCCTTTCCTCGATTGAATTTGAATTTATGAGTGACACATGAATTTAGGTTAACATATTTTTGGATAACATATCCTTATTAGTTTCTCATCCTCTATATTTTTCCGTAGTTTTAGAATATGTTTAGTATAGGCTTCTAGATCTTACCATAACTATTTTCTCTATTTGTTTTGTTATTGATTTCTGATTTTCAACTAGTAATTATGTTGCTGAGTGAGTGACAACTTAAATTCTAAAATGGTTTTTAGGGGAATTAAGTTATATTTAGTTATCTATATGTTTTATTTTTTCACTTTTTTAGAGTTAGAAACATTAGAAGTTTATAATTTACAGAACAAACCTCTATCTACTTCTTTTTTTACAACTCTTTGTATTTAAATGATGCTCTCAACTTTCTGATTTCCCCAAAGAACAACCTGAAACCCCTATAGTTAAATAAATTTTATTCTTATGTTCAATTTATAAAGATTAAACTTGAGTACTTAAATTAACAACTTAGGCACATTAGTGTCTCCCCTAAAAGTGACATAAAGGAGGGGAGGCATAACCTCCCTTGAGCACATCTTTCCTTCTAAAGTAGAGGTCAAGAGATCCTAACCATCCAAATGAAGGGCTAAGATCTTTCCCAAAGAGGTTGACCTAAGAGAAGTATGGAACCACCCTATGACAGCCACCAACCACCTTAAGATCTGGGCCTAAAATGTCTCAAGGACCATCAAAGGTTATGATCGATTGCTAACTTAAGGAGTCATTAAAAGGGGTAAAATTTCGTGGGCATGGCATCCACCTATAGAGGAGAGCGACATTCACAAAAGGAGAAGAAGAAGACTCCAAGAACTTGACCAAATAGACCAATCCAAGAACTCCAATGGATAGACCCAATTGAAACACTCTAATCGACATTGATAAATCATTTATATTTTCTATTTTATTTTATTTGATGCATTTTTCTTCAATCTATTCAATAAAATCTAAACCTCTTAGTTTCTTCTCTTTTTGGGTATCTCCTCTCTTCTTGTTGACCCTCTAATATAGAGTTGATCCAAGAGAGAGGTAGATTATAAAAATAGGATTTAAGGTTTATATCATCCATGTTGAGAGTTATTTAGAGTAGGTTTTATATTTTTTTCCTTCAATATTATTTCCCTTCATGCATGCTTGATCTCTTAGGCACTAAGATTGATCAAATTTTTAAGGAGAATTAAAATTTGGGATTGATGTGATAAAATAATATTTAATTTTTCTTGTATTTTAGAATCTTAACAAAAACCTTAATAACAATTTTCCCTATATTCTCCTTGATATTTTTCAAATTGATGATTTTATAATCATTAATTTGATTTTACCTCTGTTTCTTTTCTTGTGGATGACCTAGTCATCCTTCATCCAATCTTCCAATCCCTTTTCTCTCTAAAATCAATCTTAGTTGGAATTTATTTGAACTCACTATAGATTACTAAATTCTTGGTGGATCGATCTGACTTCTATTCAATACATCTTTACAAGTTCATTAGAAATCAGTCATAAATTTTATTTTTTATCATCCTAAATAGAGACATTGAGGGTTACCAATGATCAAGATGATAGTGATACAATTAAAAATACTTAGCTACAATAGACTTAATAGCTCTACATTCTAATGAAGTTAGTGATTCCACAATGTTAATACATTTTAAATCATCAAAAATGACAAAGACCTCTTGTCTGCTATCTTATCATAAACATCACAAAAATTACCATCAACGATCAATCTATAATTTATCATCTTTATTAAATTTATAAAATATAAAAGATTAATATAAAAATTTTAGGACATACAAATATTTTTTAAATAATTATTAAATAATATATTTCTATATTTATAATGTCTACTATAGTAATAACTGATTAATTAGTTGTAATCATTTTCCTATTACCTTGTCAAATATTTTAAGTTTGAAAATAATTTCAAATATATGATTAATGGCTCTAATATCTAACATTTTTGAAATAAAAAAATAACTACATGTCATATGTAATACAAATGATCCAAGTTTATTACTAAAGTGACTGCACGCACTGATGTCATAGATGATTTTACATTCTTAATCTCAATCCTCAAGTGTTCTAACACTCCAAGAGTGTTTCCCTCCAATATTATCACTCACACAGAAGCAAACATAGCTATGAAATGAACTTGGGCTCTTGTTGGAGGTCTCTTGTGTAACTTGAAGCATCAATCTTTCATGTGTTGAACTTGATTATAATAGGTACACTATAGAATATACTTTTAGTCACCCTTCTCAATTCGATTATACTATTGAGATATGACTTAGTTTTCCTTATGTATAACCCAAATGTTGAATTGTAAACTCTATGTGGCTCCATCACAAGGGTCCTCTGACTCTCTTCATTCATTATCACAAGAATTACTTCTATAAGTCTAAAACTTTCCTTTCTTAAGATTTGAGATCAAATAAGTCTATATTCTATATCAAGTCCATCAAGAAATTTATAAATCCAATCTATCTCGATACATTGTTGCAATAAATATATATCCTCAATATCTTTTACTTTGATCAGTCTTATATCTATCGATTTCTTGCTAAAAAATTCAAGTTCATTTGCATACTCTCTCATTGATCTGTTATCTTGTTTTACAATTATTTTCTTTGAGGAAATTCAGTAGATTTATACTCCAACATGTACCTTTGAAAAACTCTTATTTTTATTTCTTAAATATCCTTAACTATGAGAAGAAATAAATAATTCTCATTAACCAAAAGAGTCATCTAAGTCATAATTTGGTGATCATGTCTTCCACTTTACAAGCTTATAATTAAAGATTTGTTTCTTCAATTGTTTGATCACAGAAATGACTAATTTTTCCTTTAATAGTCAAAACAACTCGAATGAATTCACTAATTGAAATAAATTTCTACAATTCACTAGTAATATTAGGATGTTATAAAATAATTTTGACCACATACTTGGTGGTGTAAATGAAGATGCCAAATTAATAGCTTCAGATATGATATTACGATTATATCATCTGCCAGTAGATGTCATGTTATTACCTTCCGCATGGGTAAATCAGGCCAAATCGAGGACTAAGATATTTTTCCAAGAAAGAAATAAAAAATTGACTCCCCAAGATGGATCAGTTCATTCTCTCAACCTCAAGCACTAAAGGAGAGGCAATAGGGGGAAAGGATTGTCTTAAGATCAATAAGAGGTTGTCACACAACATCAAATATCCAAGAATCATTCAAAATGAAGCCAAAAAATATAATTTAGGTCTTGGGCAAACTTGACATTTATGTCCTTGATCGATCACAATTATGGTGAAACAAGATTCGACTCACCCATGACCATAGGTGGCATAATTAAAAAATAAAAAGGACACATGCATAGATAAATGAGAATTACAGTTTAAATGTAATCTATGGACATGAAAGAAGGGTGATAATTCAACACTTTTGAACCGAGAAAATAATGAAGGCGTATTCCACCTTGCAGGAGTAGTTGATCAGGCCGCATGACCTGCAAAGGTCCTTGATCTCCTCTTCCCTAAAGTTGGCATTTGGGGCAGAAGCCTGTAAAAACTGCAAAGACCGCATTCCACCTATCACAAAAGAGAATGAGAGAGAGAGATGGGTATGGCTTTACTTGGCCAAGAGAGCTGAGAGGGGACGAGGTGTTCAGCGGGATAGAAATGAAGGTGGAGGCAACAAAGATGCCACCGCTTCTCAAGACACGGTTGATCTCGGCGACCTGTTGAAGACAAAAACCTCAAGATCAAAATCATGAATGCAAGAGGGTTCTCAAGTTCTCATTCGTCAGGGTCAACGGGCCATCTATCTGTCAGTTCAAAATTCCAGCTTTGACAATTTTCTTGAATAATTATCCACATGGGTGGTGTTTTCAGGAAGCAGGGGATCTACGTTAGTAGAAATAGTGAAGGGAGAAGGATTACCGCATTAGAAGGTGAAGGCCAGCAATGGAGGGCCGCACCAGCATAAACAGCATCGATGGAACCCCATTTAAAAGGGAGCCTTGAGACATCCGCTCTAACAAGACCAAGGTTCCTAAAAATTTCATGTAGGTATGGAATCATTAGAAGATTAACTAATAGTAGAGAGACATACCCTCAGGAGAGAGAGAGAGAGAGAGAGAGAGAGAGAGAGAGAGAGAAGGACAGGGGAGGGACGAGACAATTTTGAGTCTCAAGCCCAAAAATATGAACCAGCTTTGGATCCAGATTCACCCACCCAGGTAAATTATACATTAAAGATATAGGAGCTCTATTATCTTTCAAGAGATCTAAATATTGATTAAATGGTTACAACAATTTCATAAACCTAATGGCAGTGAACGCAATGCTGATGATCTTTTGCCATTATTAAGACGTTTGGGTAGATAGTCCCTCCTCATGGCATCAAAGAGTCAACCATTAAAGCGTTAGGTCATCTGACCTTAAAAGTCAATTGACCAGTAGGTGTATTTATACACCACAAGATCTTATGGATGAGACTTAGTGTAGGATTAATCTAAGAAGAGGGCACGTTTAGGATCTATGGTTTCAAGTCTACAATTTAAAATTGCTTTAAAGATGACAACAAGTTTAAGATGATTAACTAAACATTGACCACTAATGGAATAGTAGAAAGTAGAGTCCTTCAAATATCTATGACGAAAGAAATTAACTTACGCATTCAAGACAGCACTATCTTTCGCAATGAACTCGTAGCATTGGTGAAGCATGTTCTCAGAGAAGTCAAGTGCAATGACTCCGGAGAAATTCCCTGAGCTGGCGAATTTTCTTGAAAACAGGCCGCTCCCACAGCTTACGTCTAAAAGAAGACCACCTGCCACAGGCTTGAAGTACTCTTGAGCCATTTTGAACTGCAACCGTGAAACATTCTCAGTATAACCACAACGGATGAAGAAATATAATAATAATAATAATAATAATAATAATAATAATAATCAATGATGCACCTCAATCAAACACGTGCATGTATAAATAAACTTATTTTAATAAATTAAATATTATTTCTACATAATACCTCCTCTTCAAGACCAGGGAAGCCATTTCGACCGAAACTTTGTCGCCATCCCCTCTCATACAGAAATGAGACAAGTGGACTCCTAGAGAAGGAAATAATTAGAAACATATGAGTGAATAATTATGAAGTCCCTATTATGTTTCAATAATTAAACATCATATGTTTTTAAGAAGCGATATTTCCTGATTGAATTGATAGGAAGCTTGAGATATGACACAAATATGGAACAACAGCCAGTTTTCCAGATTTCGAGATGACTTTTTGCCCCATGGATGGTCTTTTCGGATCCTGGACTTGAAATCAGTTTCGCCTTTTAACCCGGTGAACTCCTATTTTACAAGTGGGTCTCTAAGTTCCCTTGCAACCTCTTGAGAAATCAATTGCACATCCGAGGGAGGGTTTATGTGCATCTCTATCTCAATATCACCTTTCTTTCTCCGTTCGCTCTCTACCTCTTCTTGCTTGAGTGTGAAAACTCATGCAAGGGCAAAGCACCAGAGCCACAAATAACCTCCAAAGCATCAAAAGATACTTTATTCATCTTGCAAAAGTAAACGCAGGCATACAAACAAGAAGAAACAGGTACTAACTATATCACTGACCTGAACACCTCAGTCCCTGAAGGCTTGTCTTCTCTGTACTCCCTGGCTCCAGATGTGACGGTGAGATCCAGATAATTATTCCTGCTGGAGAACGATTTGTTACACCTTTCACACTTGAAACCAGACCTGTAGATAGCCGACCTAATGAACCACACCAACATTCAGATATTCAAAACCCAAGATAATAGGTGCACCAGGGAGGTTTCGGTATGGGATGAGGTGTTTCCTACAGGTTTAGGCCTGAGGGCCCCTTCCTTAATAGTGGTTCATAACAGATTGGGCAAGCAAATATCTCAAATTCTGGACTAGCGGTGTCTAGCGCCCTTTCCTCCTGCAAAAGTGAAGTTTCTTGATTCAGTATTTAGAAAACTGTGTTGATAGAGATACAAAGGAACAACCCAGACAAATCTCAGACTATTAGGTACACTTAATTCTCCACGATCATAGTGATCCAACTAACATGGAGACATTCATGTCTGAGACCAGTCTTCGAAAGATAGGCATGTTCCTCACCTTCTCAATGATGTCATCCACAGCATTGATCTGAAACCTTGCAGGTGAGTGCAGCATGTGCCACTGGTGGAGGCAAATCAAAAGCCCATGACTAGCGGAGTGTCTCCACAAGTCCCACTCTTTCTATTGGTAGTGAGAACGTGAGCGAAAGGGCATCAAAACCATCGCGGAGGATGCCATTGTCACTTCGCTACCTCTTCCTCTTCAAATTCTCTTTCTCTCTATTAAAGATAAAAGTCTAATATAGACTTAACGTGGAAGCTAGAAGACAAAAATGAAATGAACAACTCATAACTAAAGACACAAGAATTTACGTGGTTTGGATGTTAGTTTCCTATGTCTACAAACAGTGATGAAAAGCTCAACTAGATATAATAGATGTACATAAGGACACATTCTCTAGAACTTAAAATACTGACCTCTAATCTTGGCCCTCAAAAACTCATTAATCCCTCACCAACAAGTAGATATCACTCTATTAAAACCCTCTCTCAAACTCTCTAGTACCCTTTGGTCACTAGTGTTACGAGATGAGAAGAGATGGCCTCTATTTATAGACCTTTTTGGGCTGCCTCAGAAAATATGTCAATGACTCCTTGGGAGACATGCAGATCATTTCCTCTTTGAAGCTGAAATGGTTTAGTTAAACCATTTCTCTCTTCTGGTTCGACTTACCCATTATTGAGCTGTTGAGGGGTGTGAGAAGTGGTCCATGTCTCATCTTCTCTCTCTCCTCTGCATTAAATGCAATCTTTTCTACTACTATGTGAGCTGACTAGGTGGACATGGCCTTTTTATGAGCCACATGCCCAACAACCTCCCCCTTTAGCTCATGAGGGAGAATGCTTTCATGATTCTCAAGAAGCATGCATGCCGATCAGATGTTGGCAAATCTCTTGCCTCTCTTTAGGCAAAGTCTTTGTCAACATATCTACTCCATTATCATATGTGTTAATCTTCTTGATCTATGATTGTTTCTCTTCAATTATATTCTTGATCCAATAATAGCACACATCGATATGCTTTGACTTCGAATGAAATGTAAGGTTCTTGTTCAGATAAATAGCACTTTGACTATCACAAAAGACCACATACTTGATAACATGCTAATTATCATGTAAACAAAGTAGGAATTAGTTTATTTAAGAGCTTAAATCTTATGATCTAGCATGTTATCCAACTAAAAATTAAACATTTCTTAGTTCTTCGAATATTTTATGAAGTTTAATATTTTATAAAAATTTTCAGATTTTTTATGTGAATTTTATTGCCCTAATTGATTTTTCTATTAATAATAGGAAAATTCAGGAATTTCAATATCTTTTTACAATTTTTTTGGAAAGTGATAGTTGCTTCTATGGCCAAGATGTGATCTAAAAATGAGAAGGCAATGAAGAGAGGAGGCACTGACACATGGCAGCACCAAAGGATCTAAAGCTTTCGAAGGCGTCCATGTGGTCAATGATAGATGAAGCCTACTTACCATGGGTGCACCATATCTCAACATCATGGAAGATCCCACAGCCAAGGAGAGAGCTGCAAATCTACACACCAGATCAGTCAGAGAGAAATTGACTCTCACCTCTTAATATCATAGTTGAAAAAGATGGAAAGACCCTTATTATTTCACTGCCCTAGATCCAACGACATCGGATGAACTAGGTCATGAGAGGGTAGATATCAGCCCTACATGTGTACCCTCCCACTCTCATGTAAACCCGACACATTTAAGCTACTATTTAGGGGGCAAAAAACCTAACTTTTGATGCCCCAATTTTGTATCAGCTGAATGAAACAACATTGAAGTTCCACATCAATGTAGATGAGCTTTGGGTTGATTCCAACATAGATTCACAGCCTAAATCATTGAAGAAGCTTGCTCGAAGAGGAAACTGCTTGGCCTTGGCAAAATATAAAGGCTCAAGGTAACTTTTTCTAGGTTTGATGCGTTTAATGTGAGAACACCCATTTAGGTATTTGTAGATCGGAAATAGAATAGAGAGGTTAGCTTCGTAACTTAGTCATAATCATTTCCCTCTTAGTTGTCTCAAAGTCATCGTAATTATGATTTCTCTCTTTTCCACAACATAGAGTCGTATTTATCTTAAGTTATTCTTTATAACCATTTCATCTCAATATATCGATTAAATAGAATAGTAATTATCTAGCATTTAATCCTCATTCCTCATGAACCAACCTCGTACTTATCACGATACTTGCTAATTTAAGTATATTAAGTAGGTGAATTCAAGATTCTAAATTTTTTGATTAACCAATTTCAAGGCAATTAAATGACCCTAAATTTTGTTTTATCAATACTCATCTAACATTAGTCCTAATTCTCATGAGAATTCCTTCATCAATAGCATTTTCTTACAAACTTTTGTGACAATAATATATTCAGCCTTTATAGTTGACAAAGTAACACATTTTTGCAACCTAGACTATCATGACACAACCCCTTCTACAAAAGTCACCACATAGCCTAAAGTAGACTTCCGTGTGTCAACATCTCTAGACATATCAATATCTATATATTCTGTCAATATAAGAGCACCCACTCAAAGTTTAGACAAACTTTTATGCTCCTTTTAAGATATCTAAATATCTACTTTATTGCTGCCTAGTGCTCATTTCCTATATTAGTAAAAAAATTTATTAGCAACATCCACTGCATATGTAATGTCTGGTCTTGTATATACCATTGCATACATCAAACTCTTAACACTAAAGTATAAGGTACTTTCTTCATCTTCTCCTTCTCCTCATCACTTGATAAACTTTGTTATGCACAAAATTTAAAGTGATTTACCAAAGGAGAATTAATAGGTTTTGCATAGCTCATACCAAGCTTATCCAACACCTTCTCTATATATTTTTCTCGTGACAACCAAATTTTCTTGATGATATGTATATCAAGTATTTATTTTGCTGGCCTCATGTCCTTCATATCAAATGACTTGTTCAGCTCCTTTTTCAAACTATTAATTATTGACAATTTTTCTCAAAGATAAGCATATCATCAAGATATAATAAGAGTTTAATATAGCTTAACGTGGAAGCTAGAAGATAGAAATGAAATAAATAACTCAACAACTAAAGACACAAGAATTTACGTGATTTAAAGGTTACCCTCATACATCCATAGATGGCAATGAAAAACTCAACTAGATATAGTATATGTACAGAAAAGGATTCCTTAGAACTTAGAATAGAGATCTCTAATCTTGCCCTCAAAAAACTCACTAGTCACTCACCAACAAGTAGATATCACTCTATTGGAATCCTTCTCTCAACCTCTCTTGTACCCTCTAGTCACTAGTGCTTCCAAATGAGAAGAGATGGCCTCTATTTATAGACCTCTTTAAATTGCCTTAGGAAACATGTAAATGACTCCTTGGGAGACATGTAGATGATTTCATCTTTGAAGCTGAAATGGTTCAGTTAAACCGTTTCTCACTTCTGATTCAGTCTGCTCATTATTGGGCCATTGAGGGGTGTGAGAAGCGGTCCATGTCTTGGCCCATTCTGTATGTCTCATTTTTTCTCTCTCCTCTATGTTAAATGTTGTCTTCTCTACTGCCTTATGAGCTGACCTGCTAGACATGGCCACTTTATGAGCCACATGCCTGACACTCTCCGCTCTTCGCTCCTTAGATCTTTTAGAGTTTTTTGAAGTTTCTCACACTTTAAATCTTCCTTGTGAAATTATCAGCTTCATGGTACTAGCGAGAGTCATTTATAGTAACCAGGTGGTCATTTGTACATGTGGAATATCTTCTCTTAATGGGAGGCCAAGGCAGAGTCTCACTAGGGTACTACAATCATGATCAATTGTCAATCCAATCAAGACGATCGACGATCCAATCAACCAAAATCACTGATCGTCATGATTGATGATCCGATTGTTCATGATGGGATGATCATCATTTAATATTATTATTATATTAGGCTTAAGTTTTTACTTTATTAAGACATATATTATGCCTAATAACTATTTTAAGATATCTATATATTAAGCTTACTAACAATACATATACGTATATTAGCCATAATTCTTAACTTTATTATAATATATATTATAAATGAAGTTACTTTCTAACCTACATGAAACAAATTTCCAAACCTATCATTTGTGACATTTGAGAAAGGTCTGTATAGTCTAAATTTAAAGCTTCCTAATATACAATTAACTTGTTTATGAACTTTGTTAATAAGAGAGAGGGAGAGAGATAGAGAGAGGGGTGAGAGAGGGGGGGAGATAGAGATAGAATGAGAGAGATAGAGAGATGCAAGAGAGATAGAGGGAGGAGAGAGGGAGGGAAATACAGTGGTAGTAAGGTTGGCAATGTTGAAGTTTCCTTTTGTGAGTTGTGTATACCATCATTGTACATGGACAGTTATTAAAGCAAATGAAAGGACATTGTAAAAGAGTATGGAGGGATTCATATAGAAACCGTTTGACAGTTTCAATTCCTTTGATGGAGTGGATTATAACTGTCAAGCCTCTCTTTGAGGCTACAAATTGAAGGGTCCCTCAATCTCAATATGTTGGAGACCTTGTGCACCCATTGGCAGAAAGAAGAAAATCTTCCAATGATTGATGATTATGGAAGACCATCTAAACATGGATTATGTGGATTCTGGTATGCTTCTGCTTCTAGAACTCGAGATATCTATCAAGTAGTAGCTCAATCGGTTTGGTGAGGTTTGCAGCAGCCTAATCAAAGAACCCCTAGTGAGAAAGAGAGAGAGAGAGATGGCAGTGGTGAGGTTTGCAGCAGCTAGGTCGGTTTCAAAGAACCCCTAGTGAGAAAGAGAGAGAGAGAGACGGCAGTGGTGAGGTTTGCAGCAGCTAGGTCGGTTTTAAGAACCCCTAATGAGAGAGAGAGAGAGAGAGAGAGAGAGAGAGAGAGAGAGAGAGAGAGAGAGAGAGAGAGAGAGAGAGAGAGAGAGAGAGAGAGAGAGAGAGAGAGAGAGAGAGAGAGAGAGAGAGAGAGAGAGAGAGAGAGAGAGAGAGAGAGAGAGAGAGAGAGAGAGAGAGAGAGAGAGAGAGAGAGAGAGGGAGAGAGAGGGAGGGAGAGAGAGAGAGAGGCAAGAGAGAGAGAAAGGGATGAGAGAGGAGAGAGAGGCAGCAGTGGTGAGGTTGCATCAGTTCTATTGGTTTCGGAGAACCCCTGAGGAGAGAGAGAGGAGAGATCGAGGGAGAGGCAGCAAGATGAGGTTGGCAGCAGCTTGGTCAGTTTCAGAGAACCCCTAATGTGAGAGAGAGAGAGAGAGAGAGAGAGAGAGAGAGAAAAGAGAGAGAGATCGAGGGAGAGGCAGCAATGGTGAGGTTGGGAGCAGCTTGGTCAGTTTCAGAAAACCCCTAATGTGTGTGAGAGAGAGAGAGAGCACGAAAAATAAAGAGAAGGAGAGAGAGATAGGGACAGTTTGGGAGAGGAGAGAGAGAGACATGAGCGAGGGGGGAGAGGGAGAGGTGGCAGTGGTGAAGTTGGCAGTGGTGAACCTAACAGCGGTGAAGTCAATTTTTCTGACAAGAAGAGGACAGAGGCAATAGGAATGAGAGTGAGAGTCGAGAGTAGAAAAAATCTTAGTCTCTCTTGTCAATGTGAATTGCAACCATTGGATGGTCAATTGTAACCATCAATCTACTGATCAATTGATGATCGATCAATGACCTAGATCCTTATTGTGATTGTGGTCATTTGTTATGATCATGATTGTTGATCTAATGATCCATTGATCATGATCACAGTACCCTAGTCTCACCTCATAAGTGTTAAAAAATATATATTTTATAATAAAAAATCTCCTTTAAAGACAAATATTTAATTAAAAACTTAAATTTTAATTTAGAAAACTTGTTGGGCTTATAGGCTAGTTTCTATGGTATGCCCAGTAAAGGGATATCAGGGACAAGTTTGGGCATGGGAAAACAGTCAACTAAGATTGGTATTTCCATAACAAAGTATTTCTACTTATGTTGCTGGAACATGTTTGGATTAACAATGGTTTGTTCCTTGATTCGTTGTTTTTTCCCCTACAACTGGCATAAATGATAGTTTTGGATTACTCCCATGGGTGGCAATCAACATAGGAGCCACTAATCCACGAATCATGGATCATGGTCTCTCTCTCTCTCTCTCTACCTCATTCACACAATTGAGTGATGAGCATTTGTTGTTAGTTTTAAATACCCATAGTTTAAATATTAATAAATAAAACTTTAATGATTAAAACAATAAGTCTCAAGTTGAACACATGGAGTAAGAATAACCTATTGTGATTACTAATTTTAAGTTTATTATTTTAGAGATTATATATATTTTTTAGAATTATTATGAATTAAATAATAGAAACTAATATTTAATAAATATTGAAGAGAAAAAGAGAGATAGACATGGGATTTAGAAGGGATTGGAGGATGAAATTTTGGAGGATAGATGTGAGATTCAAATGGACTTTAGGACAAATTTTTGGAGGATAGAAATGGGATTAAGAAGGGATTTTAGACAAATTTTTAGGTAAAGGAGAAGAGAAAGAAAAGAAAATAGAAGATAATTAGGAGAGAGAAAATCATGGTCAATGTGTCTCACACCTACTTTGGCCGCAATTTTTAGCGAGCATAAGAGAGAGAATTCACAAAAAGTGCAAAATCTACCTGGAAAATGCCTAAATCAATTTCACATTGATTAATAAAGAGTAAACAATTAAAATGAAATCATAAAATCAACAAACCACTAATTAATTATAGAGAAATCGTCGAAAAATCATTTCACTTAGCAAAAAAATGGCAAATAGTTCAATTAGATTTCTCGATCGAAATCGATAGAAATGATTCAAAATCACTCCCTAGATCATTCACGATGAGTTACAAAAGATTTGAGAGAGAAGTGAACCCTTTTTGATCAAGTAAATCATGTGTACTTATGATTATTTTCAGCAAATGTCTAGAAATTATCATTCGTGGCAAAAACTAAATAAAGTGGGAATAAATCTAAAACTATTGTTGTCCTTCAATGGGTCTACCTCTGGAACAACAAGAGACTCCGGTGTGATTGCTTTGTATCATTTGGTCATGTCGCACCATATTGAAAGGTGCATGAATATCATACAGTGGCTCCGTGCTACTCACCAGAAGGGTTCTAAAGAGAGAAGGGTCGATGTCACTATCACTACCATTTGGGGAGAGGAGAAGACTTGTGGCCACCCACTAAAGGCTCTATGTTTAGCTGAGAGAGTTAGGAGGAAGATTCACCAGTCACTAGAGGCTTTGACTACACAAATGAGAGAAAAGACGGAATGATTATCACCAGCAAACCTTCATCCCTTTTATTTCATCTGTGATAATCAATAATTACAGTTTTACTTAACGATAATTGATAATCATGGTTTTACCAATGATAATCGATAATAATTGATATGCCCCTCTAACTTTTCCTAGCTACATGACATGCTCTCCGCCGTCTGATCAGTCTTATTCCTAGAGGTGCATGGCACTTTTTGTGACGTCAAATCACGATGCACGATCTATTAAATTTAATTAAATCATTAGGGGGTATGTGGCCCATCTTGAAAAATCATAAAAATATTAGAGTGATATAAGTATTGAACCACCACTAATTCACCATCAAAAAAGGAGTGATGTGGCATATTCAAAAGTGTTCAATCAGATGGAAATCAGATGGCTACGCCTGATAATAGATTTTATTTATTTAATTTATTTCATAAAATAGTAGGTAATCTATTTTAATCTGAAATGAATCATAAAAATTAACTAAAATTCACGAAAGAATATATAAATACTTTAAAATACTTTCTTTAATAATTATTATTTATTTCCATGAAATTCATGAAATATTTTATTATTAACTCATATTAGATATAAAAAATGAGATATTATCACACCCCCAACTTGATAATCATTTAAAAAACACCTTTTCCCCTACGACCAGCATAAATGGTAGTTTTGGATTACTCCTACGGCTGGCAAGCAACACAGAAGCCACTGATCCATGAATCATGGATCACGGTCCTCTCTCTCTTTCTCATTCACACAACTGAGCCACACAAGTGGGTTAATAAAACCGAAAAGCACGCATTGTTATACATATTTGAGCGGGGCCAAGCCTTCCCGTCTGCCATTAGCTCTCTTGCTCTCTCTCTCTCTCTCCCTCTCCCTCTCTCTCCCCCCCTCTCTCTCTCTCTCTCTCTCTCTCTCTCTCTCTCTCTCTCTCTCTCTCTCTCTCTCTCTCTCTCTCTCTCTCTCTCTCTCTCCCTCTCCCTCTCTCTCCCCCCTCTCTCTCTCTTGCTCTCTCCCTCTCTCCCTCTCTCCCTCTCTCTCTCTCTCTCTCTCGCTCTCGCTCGCTCTCTCTCTATCTCGCTGGCTAGCTCAGAAAGCATGCACGTCGACAATCTCTCTCTCTCTCTCCACCGTGTTTGACGAGAGGTTCACCGTCCACGACAGTGGAGCTATCATCACGAAGATACCTCCGCCGCGCCCCACCCCGGTCCCCACCGTCAATCTTGCCGGCCGACCGCCACACGTGCCGCTTCAGCGGCGAACATGTGAGCCGACAAGGACCACCCATTCAATGAGCCCGACTCCATAGTCTCCTCCTGAAGCCCCTCCCACCAGGTGCTCCATGCCCACCGTAGATCAGGCCTCTCTCTCTCTCTCTCTCTCTCTCTCTCTCTCTCTCTCGCTTCAGTGTTCATCATTTAATGGTCTCAGACATATTTAAAGCTCGATCAACTCACTGAGGAAGGAGATGGCTCTATTCATAATGGGTACGTTATGCACAGGGAGGTGCACCATTTTCTGTAATGGACTCCATCTTCTCTCTTTCCTCTCTCTCTCTCTCTCTCTCTCTCTCTCTCTCTCTCTCGATATATATATATATATATATATCTATCTATCTATCTATCTACATCTGTCTTCTCTGTCTGCGGTCGTTTATAGATCGTTTTCGGCAGTATTCTGCTCGCAGAGATCAGTTGTGAATCGGGGGTTTCCTCGTAGCCGGAGAATAGTCCATTCCTTCTATGTCCATGACGCCGGGGTCTATCTCCGTGGCCGGCGGGTCGTGCTCGGCGACAACGGGGACGGCGGCGACTTCTTGTACCCGTTGACTTCTGGCCCTCTGTGGAAGATTACGAAAATCAACGCGAGGATGAAGACGACGACGGTGGCCGAAAGAATGGAACCCTAATTTGACTTTGATCGTTCTGACTAAAAAACGAACCTTTCGTGACGCCGTCTCCCGGGTCAGAAGTTTTCTGCTGTTTCCTGCGCAATAAGAGGGATAAGGTGAGTAAGAGAGAGAAGAATGAATAGAGAATGAGAGAGAGAGAGAGAGAGAGAGAATGTTTCGGATGATCAGTAAAAATAATCTTTCACAGAACTTTTCCCGTCTACGGTTGGATTATAACAAGATTGCTTCTACTAGAGAGGACTCTCCTGGATCATACCTGAATCGAGACCTGTTCTTCCCACCGGAGCTCTCCTTTCTCTCACACTCCCACTCTCATCCTGAAACCAACGGAATACCTTGAGCTTTCGATCCTCATTATCGAGTAAAACAACATGTAGGGCCTCAAAACAAGAAACCCACCTGCCGGTTCCCCTCGAAAGCGGGCGAAGGCTCTTCTTCCATCTCATTCCCTAGATAGACAGACGGACGAGAGACAGAGAGAGTAGACCTTCTTAGTCGTTCAGCAGTCCACTAATAAACAGCTGTGAAGTGAGGAATAGGAGGGTTTCCATCATCGTACCTCTCCCTGCGGCGATGTCCAGAGGCAGCAGCAGCAGGAGGAGCAAGAGGAGCAGCGCTGATACCCGAGCCCTCATCCTGGAGGAGTCCGCCGGTGAGAGAAGGTAGACAAGAAGAAGGAAAGAGTAGATGCCGAGAGATCTCTCTCAGTTTCTTCTACAATAACAGCGAACCAAACGAACGAGGGATATCGAGACAATGTTCCCAGTATCTCCCGTCACCGCTATTTATACAACCATACTACCTATATATAGATAGATATATCATATATCTCACACATTTTTCACTGTTTTCCTGTACCTTCGGGGGCTTCCCCCCCTTCTTCGGAAGAGCTAGTAAATGAGACTGAGTACTAATATTACGTTGCACCATGCAAGAACAGCGGCCAGACGGCGGTCGGGAGGGACGGGGATGCTGCCGGTTGCCGGCACAGTTGGTCCCGCCCGCCCGCCGGCCACGTGGACGTCCACGTCTGGCCCCCATCGGAAAACGGCTTGTTGACTTGGGGCGTCCACGTGGCGGCCGGCTGCCCACGCGGCCTGTCTGCGCTTTCTCTGGCAAGAAGACACGGTGGGTAGTGACCCTGCTTGGGCTTGACAACGGCTGCTCCCCCAGCGGCGCCGCCGCGACCGCCACCGACCCCCTCCCCACCTTCTGGCGGCCGCTATTAAATCCGCCTCCAAAAACCGTGAGATCGAGATCGGAGGAAGCTCGAGAATTGATCAGACCGATAAAAACCGCGCCACAGATTCGGTGTCTCAACCAGGTTCTTACCATCCTATTATAACCTTGAGCTCTTAATCTTGATTCAGGAATTCAGGGCCGACGAGAGAATATACCTTCCTTTTAGTCAACGAGGGAAGCCAGGGGAGGGACCGTTTCATCCATGTGTCGCCCACATAGTGCTCTTGAACGCATCGGAGAGATTCCCCGTCATAAATCTCCATGCCAGGAACCGTTGAAAATGAGAGCAGTGCAGCTGACCCTGCAGTCTCCTTCATAGCCCAGGATTATTCTAATCAACCCATGTAAACTTACCAAACAAACATTTATACACCTAAGTTTATAGAATAAAGCCCCAGAAACAAAATCTTCGTCGGATCTCCGCGAAGCCTGTCAGTCTCTCCTCGTTCTCAACGCCCATCTGGTGTCGGAAACATCCATCTACCTCGCATTTAATATGTCGAAAACACTGTCTCTCCTCCCATTTATCAATCAAGGTACGCTCGAACAACTGACCTGTGAGATCTTATCTCACCTTCTGAATCCTGGCTGGACCACTGCTGGTGCAGGAACGGCCCGTTAATGCTCTGGCAGAGACACGAATCCCCCGTGAAGATAGTTTACTGCATGACGCAGTAGTCGGCTGGAGATCGTATGAGAGAGAAGATATCGTCAGGTAGGGTGCAGTCTTATTGACACGCAGTTCGATGGTGGGACTCTGGGTAATTTAGATAATTATAAACGCGGAATGCTCCTTCGTATGTAGGTCAGCTTTGACTTTTCTTAAAAGTGATTGAATCTGAGTACAAGTATAACAGTGCTTCTGTAGAAATAAGTCAGACCTATTCTTAACAAGGATCAAATAAATCAACAACGTAGCCCTTGAGGACAGAAATCAATCACCCTTGGGCGTTTCTAACCCTCAGAAAGAAGCGATTGAAGGAAAAAGGCGAGCCGACGAGACTGTCAGCTCGGATCAATGTGAGAGATAAAGGGTGGTCTAGAGTCAAAGGGTGAAAGATAACCGAGGGCAGCGAAGGTCAAATGAGAAGAAGAAGCTTGGAGAAGGAGATGGGTGCCCTGGTCAAAGGGAGATAGATCCTAAAAATTGTCAGAAACTGAGTTCAAGTACCTATCATATAAGAGATCGACGAGCTCTTCTTGTTCCCGATTCCCATCCATCCTCCATTCGTTCCTGCCCTGTGCTAATATTCAAGTATTGGCAAGGGGTCTCCATCGCCATCGTTTTCTCAGTCCCCTCTCATGTCTCCCAGACGTTTGCGTGGCGACGGCACTTGGCTCTCCTCCCAACTGCCCACGGTGGGCACGCTGGAGATCTTGCGGCGACACACGGCAGCCCCGCCGGAGCAACTCACCGGTCCCCGGAGCCGATGAGCCGCTGAGTGAGATACGGAGCGCGCAAGTGAATGTCTGTTCTCTTCCCCCTCCTGCATCTCTCCTCTCCCGAACTGTCTCTCTCTCTCTCTCTCTCTCTCTCTCTCTCTCTCTCTCTCTCTCTCTCTCTCTCTCTCTCTCTCTCTCTCTCTCTCTCTCTCTCTCTCTCTCTCTCTCTCTCTCTCTCTCTCTCTCTCTCTCTCTCTCTCTCTCTCTCTCTCTCTCTCTCTCTCTCTCTCTCTCTCTCTCTCTCTCTCTCTCTCTCTCTCTCTCTCTCTCTCTCTCTCTCTCTCTCTCTCTCTCTCTCTCTCTCTCTCTCTCTCTCTCTCTCTCTCTCTCTCTCTCTCTCTCTCTCTCTCTCTCTCTCTCTCTCTCTCTCTCTCTCTCTCTCTCTCTCTCTCTCTCTCTCTCTCTCTCTCTCTCTCTCTCTCTCTCTCTCTCTCTCTCTCTCTCTCTCTCTCTCTCTCTCTCTCTCTCTCTCTCTCTCTCTCTCTCTCCTCTCTCTCTCTCTCTCTCTCTCTCTCTCTCTCTCTCTCTCTCTCTCTCTCTCTCTCTCTCTCTCTCTCTCTCTCTCTCTCTCTCTCTCTCTCTCCTCTCTCTCTCTCTCTCTCTCTCTCTCTCTCTCTCTCTCTCTCTCTCCCTCTCTCTCTCTCTATCTCTATCTCTCTCTCTCATCTCTATCTCTCTCTCTCTATCTCTATCTATCTCTATCTCTCTATCTATCTCTATGCTATCTATCCTCTATTTCTATCTATCTCTATGCCTTCCTATTTCTCTGTCTCTGTCTCTGTCTCTGTCTCTGTCTGTCTTTGTCTCTGTTTCTGCATCAATCCATCCCTCCCGGTCTCCCTTCACGACTCTTCTCGCTGAGTCTCCGATTCTGGCTAGTTGACCAAGTGACCCTTGTGGGAACGGTTGGGTCAAAAGGTCGAAGAGCTCTCAATCTTCAGATTGAGAGCTCTCCAACTGCACTATCTCCATGGGATCAAGTGACCCTCTTCAGATTTCTACATGGGATTACGAAAGCTACGCTTGCGTTTCTCTGTGGAATGCTATTCTCTCTCTCTCGCCACAACCCGTCTATGCGACAAAGCTTGCCCCCACCGAAACACAAACTCGCAGCTCTTTCTAAGTCAATATGGTATTTGCTAACCGCGGGATCACAAACTTTAAGTTCTGTCTCTCTACTTGATTATTTTTTCTACGGGACAAAACTCTTGTCACTATTGCAGCTCGTTCTCCGTCAATGTGGGATTTTTCCCTCCACAGGACCATAAACTTTGAACTCTGTCTGTCTGTCTGTCTGTCTGTCTCCTCTCTCTCTCTCTCTCTCACTCTCTCTCTCTCTCTCTCTCTTTCTCTCTCTCTTCCCACCCCCGTATCTATCAATCTCTTACACTCAATGGGATTCCCTCTGGATATCGCAGGAGTCCCGCTTCTCATTAACCTAAAAAAGGGCGGGCCCGTAGAATATCTTTCCATAGTTATCCTAGATGCCCTCTCCACTCTAATATTTTTGTGTTCTGATGCAACTCGTCGTCTCCAGCAGGTTTCTTCGCCGCTGCGCTGGCGATTTAACAAGCCGGGCTTGGAAGTCCCTCGGCTCAGAAGGCTCGCTAGAACACTCTCTCTTTCTCTCTCTCTCCTTCCCTCTCTCTCCCTCCCTCTACCAGAGGTATTGGGCCCGATCTATTGGCCCATTATGTGTGGATGTAAAGGGGAGAAAACCCTAAAATAGAGGATAAAAACATTTTTTTCATTCTCTTGTATTATGGTATCAGAGCCCTAGGGCTCACACCGCCGCCGCCACCGCTGCAAATCCCTCTACTGCGTCTGGACTCTCTGGCAGCACCCTCTTGCTGCATCTGAATTTTCTAATATCATCCTGTGGAATCAGGGTTCCTTGTGTGATACCTCCTTTCACTAAATGACCGACAACACATCTTCTGTGGCATTAGACTTCTAAGCCAGATCATGTGATATTGTTACTTCTAAGATTTCTAATATTGAACTTCTTAAGCTTGTATCTGTTGTAGGCTTTCATATTATTTAGTATTATCTGCATCACTTTTACAATACTTCAATTTTTCATACTACATTCGGTGACTAATATGGAGTCTTCTACTACCAATGTGAATCTTCAAGCCTCATTTTGATTTCCCATAAATTGACATGTTTAGAAAGGTATGCCTCTTAGAGCATTGACATGCTAGAGGCCCTATCCATAAAAAATAAACTAGGCTTCATCAACGGTTTTCTTCCCAAGCCTGCCACAAGAAATCAATGAGTCTTTCATATTTGGAAATGAAATAAAAAATTTGTTAAAGTATGAATTTGAAACTTCAATTCTCTTTTCATCTCAACAAAGTCTTTGTCATTTAGAATTGGTGCTTGAACTTTTGGTTGATCTCAAGACCCACTTCAAGAGAAGTGATGACACTTGCATCTACCTTCTATGACAACAATTATCTATCATTTGTCAAGGACAAGTGTCAATACATACTTATTTCACCAGACTTAAGGCCATATGGGATGATCTTCAAAGTATTCCCTTACCTTATAATTACAAAGGTTGTCTATGTTGTGGTACTTACCGGATGACTAGCCAAAATGAACGTAATTATCTTTTTTATTTCTTTATAGGTTTAATGAAGAAATGCATCTATTTACTTGCAGATTCCTCTCATGGATCCCCTTCCCCATCTCTCAAGAACTTATGTACTTGCCTTTCAAGTTGATAACTCATGAAAAATTAGTCAGGTCATTCTTAGTTTGAGTCTATTACTTTCTAATATTGTCTTTATTGTTTCTTTCAATAACATTTCCAAGCCTCTAAATTACAATCAAAAGAATTAAGGTTATTACACCCACTGCAAGATACAAGGCCACACTATTAAGAAGTGCTACAAATTGTAAGGATATCCTCCAGAATATAAACATCTATCCAAAGGTTGTCATCTCAATTAGATTATCACTCATATTCTAGGCATAGAACAGTCTTCTTCTACATCAGCTCCTATCAGCAACATCTTAAATGATTTTATCAAAGATATCACATTGGAGTAAGTTCAATTATACTCCCTAAATTCTCACTCAAGCACTATTTCTAGCGCTATTTTTCACCTAGTAGTTTCACATACTGTTGAAGAGGTATTGTTTGCTTATCAATACTTCCCTCATATTATTGTGCCAAATCACATACCTCAATGTGGATTCTCAACTCTAAATCCATGAGACATACTTATCAGTATCATTCTTTACATCACTTAATCCTCATCCCACATCACTCATCATCTTACTAGATGGGCACATGACATTATATCTCAAAAGAGAAGGGGCAACATCAATCTTGCAATAGATATTCTGCTCAATGATATCTTATTCATGTCACAAATTTAGTTCAATTTGATATTTTTCAGCATTATAACTAATTGACATGTTTATGTATTATTTTCTCCTGCATGTGCTCTCATTCAAGCACAATATTGACTACCATAGTTGAACACCATAATGATATACTTACTAAATAATGGTACATATGTATCTCTTTCTACATACTTTAAGTCCACATATATTATTTATTGTGCATACATCATTCATCACATGGGACAATTGATTGGTCATTTGTCTCATCTAGTACTGCAAAAACTCAATAAAAAGTTACAAATAGAATATAATAATATCTATTTCATTGTGTCATAATAGGCTAAACAATGGTGATCATTCTTCCCATCCCATATAAGGGTAGTCAATCATCTTTTTTATTTAATGTATTGTGATATATTGGCCCATATCATGTGACCGATCAATGGATATAGACATTTTTTCACCATTGTGGATGGTTACACACATTTTACATTGACTTTCTTGATGAAGACTAAATCTGATCCTAAAGCCATTATTCCCCTATTCATATGATCTATATGTAGTTTGGCTTGAAGGTCAAATCATTCATATCAAATAATGCTAAGGAACTTTAATTTCGAGAGTTATTTATTAAATAAGGAATTCTACATCAATATTCATTTGTAGAAACTTAACATAATTCAATGGTTGAACAAACACCAACATCTAATGAACATCTCAATAACACTTCTATTTTAAGCACATGCATCAATGAAGTTCTACTCTAAGTGCATCCTCACTAAAATTTACCTCATCAATTGATTACTATCACTTTGGCTTGAGAATTTTACTTCATTTAAACTATTATATAAGAAACTAGTATACTACACACTTTTACAAGTATTCAATTCCTTAACTTTTGTTTTATATTGCAAGTGAGTCATTTAAAGTTTTCACCACATGTAAAGACAATTATGTTCATAACATATACATCAAGAATCAAAGGCTATAAGTTACATGACATGGAAATTAATTGATTCTTTATATTTCAAGACAGTTTTTAATGACGATGTGTTTCTATTCTAGAATGTCAAGTCAAAGTTACATCTCATAGATGATGCTTCAATCAAACAAATGCAATAGATAGTTTATTTACTTATGAGAATAATAAACTTAAGTTTTATTTTACAAATGATCACTCCAACATTAAGCTCCATGAGCTACCTAATCAGTTGGAAGAGTGCATATAAGTTACTCTAACTTTCATGTCTGAATCTCAAGGTGCTTACAATCAAGACCAAAGACAAAATAAACAACTGATTACAACTTCACCACTCATGAGAGATAGTCATGTCAAATGACCACTTACATATTTGACATATTTTATTGTAATAGTGTTAGGATGAAGACACAAGTCTCATATCTAATCTTTGATTATGTGACATATGATTCTCTTTCTCTTACCTACCAACATTATATCATGATCAATTCCTCTATTCACAAATTGGCATATCATCACTAAGCAACTCATTTCCCTGAATAAAGAGTGGTGTTGTATGATGGGCAAACAATATTCAATTCAAATCCAATACTCTTTTGGGCATACAAAATAAAGTATAATTCAAATGAATCTGTGGAACAATATAAAGCTTGATTGGTGGCCTAGGGTTGTACATGATGAGAAGTCATAAAGCTTATTCTTGCAATTGTTGTTACACACATATGACACTTGTTTCAATTTGATGTCAACAATGTCTTCCGCAATAGGGATTTGAATGAAGAAGTATACATAAAGATATCACCTAGATATCAACTCTTGAAGAAATACGTCACATGTGAAAATTGATATGCAAATTTTAGAAACTTATATGTGAGTTGTGTCAGTCATCTCTTCAATGATAATCCAAGATATCTACCTCATTGATTGAGTTTGAGTTTCATTGATAAACATCAGATTATTCTCTTCTCATAAAGAGGAATTTCATCATAACTCTCATTTTGGTTTATGTTGATGATATCGTTGTTTCTACATCAAACTTACCTAAGAATAATTTGACAAAAGCATTCTTAAATTTTAAGTTTACACTCAAAGATCTTGGACCACTCAAATAGTTCTTGGGGTTGAAAATTGTTCAATCAACTAGATGAATCATTTTGACTTAAGAAACTATCAATTACAACTTTTTTATAATATAGGTTTTTGGCAATCAAGCCAATCCCCACATACTCAAGATAGTAAATAACACAAACCAAGGCAATCCCTTGAATAATTTTATGTAATATAGAAGACTAATCATAAGATTGATGTATTTAACATTATCATGACCAGACTTTGCTTATGTAGTGCACAAACTCAATCAATATATGGATAAATCATGTGATACATATCTACAAGCTCTTCATTATGTTTTATGATATGTCAAATTTTGACCTTATCAAGATCTATTTTTTTAAACACATCTTGATCTCTAGTAGTTAAAAGAAAAATTAATCATGATGAGCGATAAATATTTTCCACTTACATGCTCAAGAGAATGTCATGAAATAATATTGATGGGAGCATCTTTTTGAAAATATCTACCAACTAATGATTAGAATTGATTTGGAAAAGTTTAATGACTCACTTTGAAATTGATGTAACCAAAAAATCTCAATTGCAACATTAGCCGAGGATTAATATTCATATTATATTGATGACCATACGACAATCACTTGCTTCTTTGATTTACATGATATTTTGGGGTCTCCTAAGGTCTTAGTGATTGATAAGCTGCCCAATCTACATCATAATATGCTCAAAGCCTTAGGTAAATGGTGAGTGTGAATTGACACAAGTGCAACATGATGTTTTTATTCGGAGATCCTCTTCTATGTAGTCCACTTGAGCTTATTATCCCTCACCTATATAAACACATATCTTAGGTTTCAATCCTTTTTTCAACATTGTATTAGAACCCTAGGGTTTTTTCCAACTACCTCCACCATTATTGTCATTGTGCCACTACCACTGCACCTATCATCACCATCATGTTGTTCTCACTACAATCTGCTCTCCTCTCTCTCTCTCTCTCTCTCTCTCTCTCTCTCTCTCTCTCTCTCTCTCTCTCTCTCTCTCTCTCTCTCTCTCTCTCTCTCTCTCTCTCTCTCTCTCTCTCTCTCTCTCTCTCTCTCTCTCTCTCTCTCTCTCTCTCTCTCTCTCTCTCTCTCTCTCTCTCTATCTATCTATCTATCTATCTATCTATCTATCTATCTATCTATCTATCTATCTTTCTATCTATCTATCTATTTATCTCTCTCTCTCTCTCTATCTATCTATCTACATGACATGCTCTATCATGCACTACTATATGCTACACACCACTATCAATTGTGGCCCCCCTACTGTCGTGGCCCCTACCTTCCAAGTCCCTATCATTATGGCCCCTACTGTCACAGCCTTTATTGTCGCAGCCCTTGCTATAACGGCCCCCTCCACCATGGCTTGTGCTAGCAAGGCCCTTGCCATTGCGACCCCTACCACTCTCGTGATATCTTATACTTTGTGACATCTCATAGTATATCACAGTATCTCATGATATTGTCTCTTGCTGTGTGTTATCTCTTGTCGTGCGTTCTTATACTCACATTGGTATGTTGTTTCCCATCATCATTATGGACTGGGATAGTACATTTTCTTCACTTCAAGGACCACAGCTCACAACCCCACTTCTAGTTTAAGTGCCTCTACCATAAGCATTCCTTCTCTCATAGCACTCTATCATGACACAATTGACTTGGCCAACATACATCTTCATTGGTCTCAATTTATGTATTGTGGACATCGGGTTTCAAATAGTTATATTCTATAGTCTACTTCATCATCTAACAAACAATCAACCGACCATTGTTGACTCGACCTATATTTTGTAGTCCCAAATTGACTTCAATATAGTCACATTGATGTTTAAAAGCATTGAGTAAATTGTCACCAAGCCCTTTTTTCGTATCAAACACACCAAATAATTTTGGCTCATTGTGGAGACCATGTATACCAACAAGACAAATATTAGTCATACTATGTAATTATTCAAGTCTCTTCTCACCTACAAGCAAGGTGATCTCTCACTCCAAGTGTACTTTGGATGACTTCAGGCAATCATCCAAGAGTTATCTCTTTACTAGCCTTTGATCATTGACCTTTGGATCTTTGAATAGTATCACCAAAAGTTCTATGACAGTGTATATCTCAATAGTTTGCATATAGACATCACCTCATAGATTCATGGCCAGATTCTCTTGAGTGATCATGTGTCAGACCTTTCATTGATTTTCTTTATAACACTTCATGTGAATAGGGGTTCTCCTACTACTTGATCGAGTGTCACTCAACTAGTTATCATATCAAACTCATCAGCCTTCATTACATCTGTTCCTCATGGTCAAGATGATGATCATGGCCCAAAGCCTAACAATGGTCATCATCCTAAAAGTAAAAGCTGTAATATCTTTCTATTGTACCATTAAAGTTTAGTCAACCATCAAATAAGTTTTAAAAAGAGTTCGACAAGCTTGAGTGGCCTCATGTTGTTACCTCTAGCACTCATTTAACTTTCCTACATTAGCCTTATTTATAGTTCACTACGTGTCATCTCCTCCTACTATTCAAATGACCTTTTCACTGACAAAACACAAAGCCTAGAAGTCATCCACAACCACTCCCTCTTATATGACTTCCTCTACCAACCTTGCATTTATATCGGGAGCCTCCATGTCATGTACACATGCCTTACTTGCCTCCTCATCACCTTAGATTTTTGACTAGGAGATTCTACTCATATGACCAATATACCCTCCATACTCACCTCACTTCATCACACCATGACCCACCCCCTAAGGACCATTGTTAATGGTTGGACTTATTGGGTCAAAAGTCATGGCACTATCACTATGACCTCTATCTTATTGTTGACCCAAGTCCTCTACATTCTCAATTTTTTTGCAAACCTTTTATTTATCAATGTTATCACTCGAATCCTACTTTACACCATTATATTATTTCTTTTCATTGTGTCTTTTAAGATCTACACATATCAGGCAAAAGATTAGTTTGGGGTATGAAAACAATCCAAGTGATTAAGAACTCATCTTGAATGCACCTTCCTCTAGCATCCAAGCACTTTTTGTTATTTCCATAGACAATGTACTTGAACTTGTGTAAGATGTTATTAGTACATTTTGCATTGATCGTGATATTATTCATCAAACCAATTATTCATACACTTTCCAACATAATGGAGTTGTCAAACGTAAACATTGTCACTTAACATCATTTGCTTATTATTCATTAAGATGCATGGTCCACATTACATGTGATTTGATGCACTCTTGACTACCACTTATCTTTAAAACCACATTTCTTATGCTCTGTTAGGTGATGTCATTCCTTTTAAATGTCTCACGCCCGACGCTTCTCTTTTTCTTTACATCCTCGATTTTTTGGTTGCACTACCTTCATTCATGATCACTTACCATCCGTTTCTAAACTTGTTCTCAAAGCTTTGAAATGTGTACTTGTGGGTTACTTGCACACCCAAAAGGGTTATCGAGTATAATTTCTCAATATTTTTTGTTATATAATCTTTGTTGATGTTACTTTTCATGAAGAATTTTCTTTTTTTATTTCATCTCCTTCATCTTCTTGTCCATCCCCATCTCCACCCCTTGGGTTTCTACCCCTTATTATTATCATAGATCCTTCTATTCCTTCTTTATCTCTCCCTTCTTCATCAACACCTTCACTATTTGTGTCCTCTATTAATGCCTCTGCTCTAAGTGTAGCTCCATCCTCGCAACCTCACCTAACACTATTACTCTATTAGCTGACCCTCATGTGTCACCTATGCATGATCTTCATCTTTCCATTATATTACGCAAAGGTACACACTTTTGTACTCAACATCTTATATCTCACTTTATCTCCTATGATCACCTACACCTTACCTTTTGTGCCTTTGCCCTCTTCATAGCCTCTGAGATGATTCCACAATCACATGTTGAGACATTTTAGGCCCTACTTAGAAAGTAGCTATGGATTTGAAGATTAGAGCACTTATTTCTCAAGACATGTGGAAGCTTATCCCTTGTTAAACCGATGCTAACATGCCAACATTGTGACATGCAAGTAGGTCTTCTCATTGAAGTACAACCCGAATGGCTTCATCACTCATCACAAAGCTCATTTGGTTGTTATGGCTTCACTTCGTCATAAAGCATTGGTTACATGGAAAACTTCTCCCCTATGATCCAATTGAACTATATTTAGGTTCTTCTCTCTTTGACGGTGCATCATGATTGTTCACTTCACCAATTAAATGTTTAATGCCTTCCTATATGGCAACTTAGATGAGTAGGTTTTCATAGAGCAACCTCAAGAATATGTTGCTCAAGGGGAGTCTTCTAATATTTGCTTACTTCAACATATTATCTACAGACTCAAATAGAGTTCTTGAGCCTAGTTCGTAAAGTTCAATAGCCTTCTTACTACCTTTGGCTTTACTCCATACATTATTGACCCCACTGCTTAATGGTATTACCATTCTAGTTGTATATGTTGATGACATTCACGTGACATGGAGTGATGATGTAAGTATCTCTACTACCAAAGCTTACCTATAACAACACTTTGTCACGAGAGACTTAAAGACATTGAGCTACTTCCTCAAGATAGAGTTTGCTTGTCAACTAGATAAGCTAGCTTATTTCAAAGGAAATATGCCCTCGACTTTCTTCTAAAAATATGACTTATTGGTTATAAATTGAATTCATCACCTATGGAGGCCTATCTAAAGTTTTGGGATATTACTCCATCTTTGATTGAGGATGTCAATTTCTATGAATAGTTATTGAGAAAATTAATATATCTCGTTGTTACTTATCTTGACATCATACATACAATCAATGTCTTAGTTTATGCAAGATCTTCATTAGGTCTATTGGGAGGGAGTATTATGTGTCATACCCTCAAACAGGCTCCCAAGAAGGGGCTCATCTACAAATGTCATGATCACCTATATGTTAAAACCTACTCAGATGTTGGGTATGCTAATGACAAAGGAGATCAAAAGTTGATGACCTAGCACTCTCAATAATAAAAGATGATATCTTATTCTAATGTAAAAACCAAATATCATGCTATGACCGAGATGACACATGAGATGGTATGACTTTGCTCTCTTCTAAAGAGCTTGTGTGTCAATCCTCAGACACCTATGCCTATATACTATGATAATCAAATAGCAATCTTCTTCACCATGAATCCAACATTCTGTGAGCAAAGTAAATATATCAAGATTGATTGTCACTACATCCAAGACAAGGTTCTGACAGAGGTTATTTCCACACCACATGCCACTTCATCAATCAACTAGTAGACATCTTCACCAAGAGCCTTATAGGAATGCCTTATGATATTATGTGTACAGATTTGGATGCTCAAGTGGAATTTGGAACAATTTAGACATATTTTACTTATGTGCTTCAACTTAAAAAGTGTTCAAAGATCCTCTTATATGTGGCCCACTTGGGCCCATTATCTCTCACCTATATAAACAATTGTATATTACTTGGTTTTAATTTAATCCATGATTTCAATCCTTTCATCAAAAAAATTTTATTTCTTTTACTGTTATTTCATTTATGTTGTCATTACTACCCTACATTAATAGGGGGACATCCAAGAGGTATTGGGCCCCATCTATAGACCCATTATGTGTCAATG
Source organism: Spirodela polyrhiza (assembly GCA_024713555.1). Classification (NCBI taxonomy): domain Eukaryota; kingdom Viridiplantae; phylum Streptophyta; class Magnoliopsida; order Alismatales; family Araceae; genus Spirodela; species Spirodela polyrhiza. The sequence goes on along the minus strand of CM046545.1, from coordinate 1,311,089 downwards.
TAAAGGGGAGAAAACCCCAATATAAGGGAGAAAAACATTTTTTTTTCGTTCCCTCACATTCTCCTCTCTCTCTCTCTCTCTCTCTCTTATTTTGATGAAAATATAGCACAAATATTAAAAATCATAAAATTAGGGAATAATAAATATTCGTAGTGCCGTTTACAATTTCTTTTGTTGGAAGATTAATTTTAAATAATATCTAATTTTTAATGGGGGGCCGGCCCGGCCCGGCCCAACGTTTGGTGACCCGGTTCAACGATACTGTTTCGAAAGAATGGGAGCCATTATTGGGCCATTTTGGACCGGAAATTCCCTTATTGGGCCGGTCCGTTGACAATCCGCACCAGAGAAAAGAAAAAATGGGAGAATAATGGATTTCGACAATAAATTCCTGAATCGGAGCAAACTGTTGTTCCTTTCAGAGGGGATGAGCGGAAGGAAGGCGGGCAGAAGAGAGAATCCAGGCCCACTTTTCTACTTGATCTTCCATTCTGCGCCTCCTCTCCCTCCGCCGCCTCTGGATTTGTTCTGTTCGTCTCCCGCCGAGGAGACGCGTCCAACAGCTCAGGTAATTGGGATTTCTACGCCGCACTACCGAGTGCGGCTTGCTCGAATTATTGCCCTTGATGCTTGGTCGTCGATTAGAATCTGGTAGTCACAATAAGCGTTAGGTTTTTATCTGTGCCGTTTGTTGTGCACGAGGATGGACGTTTTCTTGTGTTGACTTGACTTTCTGGTTGCGTTGCCTATGGTGTACTGTGTCCTTGCAGAGTTTTCTTCTTCTCTTTTGTGGCTTGGATTGTGGGGTAGTTAGATTTATCGGGTTTGTTTGATGGAGCGATGGATATCAGAAGAGCCGTGCTTCTTCGTTGTTCCTGCTCCCGGAAGCCTTTTTCTTTCCGTAATTCGGGCTTTTCGGCGTCAAGATTCGTGAATCGACTTTCTTTTTTATGATCAGGTAATCGGTGGCACCGTTTTTCGATTTTTTTCCGCGATGCTGATTCCAGTAGCACTACTGACCTTGAGTCGATACGCTCCGCAATAAGGTCTGGTACAGTACTGGTATTTCTTTTTTTTCAAATTCCTAGTGAACCTTGCACTTGGTATAACTATGACGCTTCGTTCTCTCGTTAGAAGTTGGACCTGCTATCATAAATAAAATTATTTCAATGAACCCAAAAGCTTTCTCTGTCAACAAAACTGTGCTCATGTCGTATCTTTGGTAGTCTATTGGTTCATTTTTGGGGTCTCTTGGGAAATATCTATTAGTGACATATTTACGTTTGCTCTGACTTTCCAATTACATGTTCAACATGAAATGATTTTACCATAATCTGTTTTAATTGAAAACATATTTTCCTTCAAGGGGTAGGGACTGAATGTGTTACTAGTAATCGTCCTGTGGGAATTTTGTAAAACAATGTTTGAATATTTGTTTCTTACCAGGGAAGTTGTTGTCGGAAGTTGAAGGCCTTTCTTTACCTCAGGTTTTCACGTTCTACCATTTGAAGCATTTTTTTTAACCATGTCCTGTGTGCATATTTTTCTTCCGAAAATGTTGACTCAGATTGTCTGTCTTTTGGATAAAGACATTGCACAATATAAAAATTGCATAAACTGTCTCAGCACATATTCCTTCATTCTGCTAGCTCTTTTATTTTATCTACGGAGGACGTTCATGATTATTGAGACAAGATCTGCTGCTTTATTCGTAAGATGTATTTTAAAATAGTTAGGGCAAAGAACTCAGGCCAGTTGCCTTCAAGTGGCTCTTACCCGTTTATCCCCATTTATTATTGAGTGACTATTGCTTGTATTTAGACCGCTTGTTTCTCACGAACTGGGTCCTTCATAAATTGTGTGAGGTAGGGTAGCCAGTTTTTGAGATTTTTTTTCTCTTTCTCTTTGACCTTGCTTTATCTTTCTCTCCTTGTTGAAAAGTATTGCATACACTGTGTATAGAAACACCTGGATAGTTTGCAGTGACCTCGTCATCTTTGATCATTATATATGCACGGTGTTTTTTATGACAGTCCTCCTACTGAAGAGTTTTTTCATTTATGCTGTTATCCTCTTTGCAGATACTCATCAACTTGACTGTTCTTTGAAACATAAAGCCTTATTCCTGTTCGGCTTACATTGATGCTTGTGATTTGAATTAAGTTATAGTGACTACTTGGGGGTTGCCTTTTTGAAAACCTTCCCTGGTTGCAAAACACCTGGTTGGAGTAATTGGTTTCTTGAGTTCCAAATCATCCAGGAGCTCAAGTTGGCAAAGGATCTGGAAATGACAAGTTCCATAAGCTCGTAGTGCACTTAGAATCAATGGAAAATAATATCCCAATGGCACTTGCTTGCAGATTGGAAACGATATGCATCTTCAAATCTAATATTGGATTTTCATCTTCCCGTTCAGAGGCTTATTTTTTAAAAAGAACTGCATAAAAAATGCTTCATTTTGAGAATCGTTCTAAAGTTTCGTGTATATCACTTCGTTATCTCATTGATGCTCGATTTCTTCCAGGGTTTGATCTGGGCGTGATGGAAACTACCAATGTTAATGAAGTTGGTGTTTCTGGGACAACCGAGGAATTTCCTGAGTCAACTGTTGAGATTAATGTAAAAACTTTGGACTCACAGACGTATACTCTACGGGTTAATAAATATGTAAGTTTTGGTTTTTTTCAGATTTCTAACGACAGCATTAATATTGTAGTTATTCTGGATTTTTCTGAAATTTTATTCCCTCAGTCCTTAAATATCTGTTTTTTGTTGCTTCTGATTTGGTAGTTTATTCAAAAAAGGTATTTCACATGACCAAATTGCTTGGTTATTTATTCTTGACCATGGCATCCACTGTTTGAATGGTTCCCGCATGAATTTCAGGATTTTTCTTCACCTCTGAAAGGAAACGTATTATGACCTTCTTAGTGTTCTTCCAAAAGAGCCATAAGTTACTTGTGAAGAGGATTTTTTAATGACATCATTTTGCGCCGAAAATCGAACATGTCACCCAATTACGCCTACCTAATCATTAAATTGATTTGGTTGGTGTCTTTTTTCTCATGGTGCTTGCGTTTTCACTGTTCCATCTCTCTTTTCCCTCTGCTACCAGTTGCCTCTCCTTCGGGGGATGGGACGGAGGGATAACCCATATTGACCTTGGGAATGCGGACTATGTCATCTAATTTGGTAATGCCATCTCAAGGTCAATGCGAGTTATGCCATCTAATTTGGTAATGTCATCTGTTGAGACTTAATACTTTCACAAAAGAAAACTATGGCACAATCTGCTGACATGATAGACTGAGCCACGTGGGATGAAACTTAATATTTATGGAGATGAGCAAATTTTAAGTGAAGGAACGTTGTGGGAATATGTTGAAAATGATACTTGTTGTTGAGTTACCTGATAGACCATGTACAGGAAAAGTAATGACATGAAATTCCAAGAAATTTTCTAAAATGCACGTAAGACTGGTTATTTCATGTCTCTATTTTTTGGCAGCTCTACTTCATTTCGTAAAAAACCTTTTAAGATCACTTGGATGATAGGCACCTTTCCAGTTTCTGGAAACAATTTTCTGTTGCAACCTCATAGCAGCATTGCTTACCACCCAAAAGGAACCCATGTTTTTGGCTCCCTCATTCCAACTACCACAATGCACAAATCAATTGCAGTCTTATTTCTCTCATTGAAACCTTATAATCTATTATCATACCAGTGTAATCTTCACTACGTCTTCCTGAAATATCCATGCATTTTTTCCCCAGATCCGTCATAGCAGCTGAACAACTTGTCTTCTTCATGCCAAGCAGTCTAGATTTTTCAGGGATTTTCCCTTTAAGAATGTCTATTTCGTCCGTTTAATCTCTCTAGATCAGCGGTTTGCATTTTAACCTTGCTTTTTACTCTATTTTGAACGTTTTGAGTTCAGTCTATTGACTAAGACCCCAAGTGATGTGGAGGCTGAGAAAATCAATGTTTGTGCCTATTATGTTGCAATTGGGGATTACCCTTCCACGAAACACCAGTGGAAGATAAATGGGCTTTTTTGACATACAGAAATACAGGAGAACACAGATCAGCTCATTGAGAACTGTGGGATGATACTTCCTGATAGTAGGATTTCAGATCTGTTTATCTAAAATGGAGGTGGCCTCAACCTTAGGGTTGATATTTGCCATATCATGATAAATTCTCAGAAAGTTTTACACGGTATACCGTGAGGCATTTGGCCATAATGATTAATAGAATATTCAGAAAGCGGACATTGACCATTTTTACACCCATCAGATCTGCCTTGTACTTTCATACCTGGATGGCTCTCTATCACAAAAGGATCAAGAATTTTGCAGGGTTGAGACTGATTGGAGTAGAAGTGATAAATAAAACCAGTTAAAAAGTTACATCGCAGTTTTGCATTTAGATTCGTAATCAGTTGGGCTTATGTGATACTAGGAAAAATTATTCTGGAACTGAAAGAGGCTCGATGCATTTTTCCTATTTCAAAATAAAGAAACTTCTATTTTCGAAATCCTTGTGGTACTACTTTTTTCGGGAAAGTTTTTATCTTTGGTGTTATATAAAAGTTATATGTTTGGGGCATCTTTATTTGATTTTGTCTCAATTTGATAACAGTTGAACAGTGGACTGTCTATTGGAGAACAGTTGTCTTGTCTTTCTTCATCTCCATGGGTTTGCCCTTCTCAGTCCAGAGTGAGGCCATGATTTGTAGATTTATATACTCAATATGAGTGTCTGGCAGTTTTTTTTTGCGTGAGCTCTAGCCATTTTTCTCCTTCTGCATCCTGACATGTGCATGAAAGCACTTCATGACGGTCTTACATCCAAGATTAACAGCACCACGTCTTCTGCATTCCTATCTGCTCTTGGACTATGAACAGTTTAATACTTCTTGTGTCTGATCGTGTCTAGTTTTATTTTCATATTTTAGCATTAATCCTGCATATAGCAATTTTGGCTGTCCATTTCCCTTTATATAATGATTATTCCTTTATGCATATAACATAATTTAGCATCTCCTCATGCAGATGCCAGTCCCTGCGCTGAAGGAACAAATTGCTAATTTAACTGGAATATTATCAGGGCAACAGCGGCTCATTTGTCGGGGAAAAGTGTTAAAAGACGATCAACTCCTATCAGCTTACCGTATCCTTTGATTTTTTGGCATCTTTATTCCTCTGCAAGCGGTATTGGTGCTGCAAATTTTAAAAATATTGGGAGTCAATAATAGTTAATATAATATGCACATATGCTGCTTGATTCCATTGAGGGATTTTTTTCTAGTGAGGAAAGTAAAACCTTACTATAAACTACGATATACGTTTATTTTTTTCCATTGTAACCGGGCAAACATAAACTTTTATTTGTGTACGAATTGTTCAGGATCTTCGATTCTAGTGACATCATTTACAGTTACTAATTTTTTGATACACTGACTGCCTTCATTATTAACAGAGACTTTAACACTGGATGATAGCTCCCATACACAAGGGCCAAAATATTTTGGTTTTGATGATTTTTTAGCCAGGGTCATAATAAAAGACCTTTTCTTGTTGAGAGATGATTACTGATGGTTTTATCTGAATAAAATCATATATTGGTTGATTATGAGAGATTTTTTATTCGAGTAGATCATAGGAATTTTTGTTTGAAGACATTATTTTTCAGGGACTGGTTCAGGGAGTCTATTATCTTCTGCTTTAAGTTATAGAAGCTGTCGGGCATGATGATCATGATGCCTGATGATATCTTACGCCAGATACTACGAATAATTTTGCTTATGTCTGTCGATGACAGCTTTGCTTGGTCGGATTGCTTTGTTTTCTCTATTGTATATTTTTCGGAGCAATTACCCTCAATAACTCATATTTGACGATTTTTTTACCACATATTCCCGCAGAGCATTATTTTCAAGTGATCTTTGAAACTCTTTTCACATCGTTCTGGTGAAGCCCTTTTATTGTTTGAGTACTGTGTTTTTCCCTGTGAAAGGCGGTTCTTGGTTGATAAACTGTGTTTGAATGGGGGGGCTCAAAATATTTTGGCGATGTTTTATTGTGTTTCTGATGGTATAATCCTAGTTAAATGACAAAATAAACTTATTTGCATATAACTTATTTTTATTGATCAGCTATTTTCCAGTGAAATTGATGTTGAATTTTTTTTTTGAAAATGTGGAAATAGTTACTTGCACTAAGCTTTGCTCATTAATTTTCATCTTCCACAACACAGCTCTTTTTTTAATGCATGCAGACGCAGAAGATATTTACTGAATTATTCATGAATGGGATGTTTCTAGTTGTGTGTGACATTTTTTTATCCATTTTTCAAATCCGGGTATATTGTTGTCTTAATGGAAGATGCCTAGATGTGGAAGATGGTCACACATTGCACCTAGTTGTCAGACAGCCACAGCCACAATCAATAGCTAGCTCTGTGCGACTTGATGATGTACCCAGTCATCCAGGTTTAACTTTTTCCTGAGCATATGTATGTGCATATCAATTCCTAGATCTATACATCATTGTCTGTACCTAGGCTTTTATATAAATTGGTTGACTGAGGCTCCTGGATTTGTTTCATTTCCAAATTATCACGACGCACCATATTAACAGTAGTATGGGCTTATGACATTTGTTGGCAAGCTGAGTAATGTGCGGATTTAATATCCAAGAAATGACGATGATGTGGATTATTTATGTGACCACCTTCAAACAGCCTCATGAACGAAACATAATTCGGTTTCTTGATACGCGACTCACCATACTTGAAAATAACCACATTAGGGATAAATTGGTTAGTAAATGACCAAAGAAATTTGGGGTGGGGAGGTGGGGGGGGCACTTAATAGGAGGTCAGGTGAGAGCTACACCATTTTCTTCTTTGATCATTGGTGCAAGCATTCCGTGGCTCTTTGTGCCCCCTCAGTCATCTGTCATTTAACAAGCAGGGCGAGCCACATCTCAAGGACGTACCACCAGCTTTAAAATTGATGTAGGAAGTAGTCTAGAAGAACATTCTGGTGAACTAAATTGAAAAGTAAAAAGTGTGTCGAATGAGAAGACTGAGGAATCAAGGGGGGAAAAGGAGAGGTGTGTAAAGTAAAAAGGCAAAGAAAGGGAAGAACCATGATCCGACTCCTTTTTGCTGAAATTGGTGGTAGCGGTAGCTAAAGCACCAATATCATGCGCCGCAGGTTTTCTCTATATGTGGTATTCTTTCTTCGACTTGTTTGCCTCCTTTGCTTCATAGTTTCTTCTTATCATACATCTCTCCTCCTTTTTCTTTTCCTTACCTTTGAACTCCGGACTGAAGGAGAAGCAGTATAACATAAAAAATTTCAAATTTTACATATGATTTTGCAAGTCTGTTAAGATAAATTTCTCATATAAGACCTTCTAAATTTCTATAATTTTAATTGGTTTTCCTTTTTAATGGACCGGAAATTACACTAGATCCTATTCTGATCACCCAGTTCAGACGCATATGAACCTATTTTTATATCCATGTCATCCACCTATTTTAATCCTCTGCGTTTCTGCTATTGATTGAATTGATTTATATTAACCTGTCATAGGCAATTAGTGAATTTACTGTTTGGAAGTTGATTTCTTGAATCTTTCTTCTAGACATGTGGTGACAAATGTCCATCCGATCATGTTTCTCGTTCGTGTTATCCTGATATTTGGCACATTAGATTCGCTCTATCTTTTTCAAAAAAATTATGAGAACATTATTTGTTGCTTTATGCTGATTTGTTTGGCATTTCATACTATAATTCGCTTCTTTCAGCTTCAACATGTCTCCTTGTGGGACAAAAATAAAGAATTTATATATGCTCATATTTCTCGGGCATCATTTTCTGTGTTAGCTAGCTTATTCTAATGCTCGAATAGCATGATATGCAGGTTCCAATTCTGGTTTAAACCCCGCGCACACTCCACTGGGGCACAATGTGGTGCTTGGGGCAGTGAACTTAGCTGATCCAGGGGAAGCTGGTACTTCAGATTTTAATCAGGTTAGGCTGTCTAGGGAACTACTAGCGCATATTTATTCATCTCCATGATTATGTTCCTTGTTACATAACAAGATATATTATATTACCCCCTGTGATGACTGGCATATACAGGGTGGATGCCCTGTATGTTTTCCTATTTTCTAAGTATTTAATGCTAATAATTAGTACTCAGCAGTATCTGTCGATATGTTCATAAAACTTTGTTTCAGTTAATCTTTCGGTGATAATTTCTACTGCACTTCTCATTGTTATGTTGTTCTATGTTGGCAGGTCTTCTCAGCTTTATTCAATTCTTTTGGACTCACCAATATTGGAATGGCTAGTGAAAGGCTAGATTCCAGGGTATTTGCAAATATGATGAGAATATTTGGTATTTGAATCTGATATTTATTATTGGTGAACGTTTGTTTTGAATAAAGTCCTATGTTGGCAGGATGCGAACTATGGCAGATCTGAGAGAACAGCAGGAAGTGGTGTTTCAGTTGCTTCCCAGTCTGAAACCAGCCTGGGTGCTGGGAGCACTGGAATCAGCCCTCATCAGAGTGCCTTTGGACCTCAAAGTGTTCATTATTTGGGGCAGCAGCATCCGACGGTAGTTTGCTGTGCTTTCAATCCATTTGGTTGATTAATTTTTACATTTCCGCTCTATTAGCCCCTATTTATGACCTCTATCAGTAGCTATCTGTTACGAACCTCTTGAGATTTGAATCAATTCTTGCCCTAACCTTACCGTATTCAAGGTTCAACAGGGAATTCAACTCTTGTTGTATAGAAGAATCAGGTAGAACAACTGAAGGTAGGAAATAGAAGACAAAAGAGGTTCACAGATAGTAGGACAAGTCCCTGAGGTCGGATCGATCCTCAGGGAACAGGAGAGCCCGAATCGGACCTCTCTAGGGACAGATCTCCCTCTCTACTCTCTGATTTCTCTCCCCTTCTTATTTTGGTCTCTACTGTATTTATAGGCCCCAGTACATTATTCTGTTGTGGTCTCCCCTTCACGTGGGGGTCTAAGTTTTCTTGTGTAGACGATAGTTGGCTTCGTAACACTATCATTTTGATCTTCTTTCAGGTCATTCCTGATTCTTTGACCACTCTATCTCAATTTTTAAGCTATGTGAGGCATCAATTTGATATCAGAGGTCAGTTTCTTTTTTAAGTTTGAAACTCTTTATGAGACTCGATATCATATCAGTGACCATTGACTTCCGTTCATCAGAACATCGTCTTGGTAATCAGTTGGCCAGCATAGTGCCAGGGCAGAAGCAGGAAGGACACAGCATAGCGGTGGACAGAATGATGTCTCACCATTAAATTTACCTCCCGAGCAAAGAGGTCTGCCCACGCCTGCATGTTTGGCAGAAATTCTCCTCTCTGCTAGGCAGCTGTTGATGGAACAAGTTGGAGAGTGCTTTTACGTATGTGCAAACTGATTGGTCACCTATTTCTCCACTTCTTTGAGTTGTTTATATTATGTCTTAATTTGTTATAGATGGTTCGCGTTCCTTCTACTTTGCTTACTTTCTTTTGTTTCTGAGGGTTGCAATGTTCTCCTCTTCCTGTTATGAAATTATTTTTCAGACCTTCAAGAGTATCCCGCCAAGAGAGATAATGCTTCTTGTACATACTATGGCAATGATTTGAATAATATATCGAAATATTTATTTTAAAAACCTTCTGCTTTGGGCTGCAAATAAGATATTTCCGCCTTGTGCTTGTGACTGACTCTTAACGTTCAAAAACTAATTCAATTGGTAGAGCATTGACTTATATGATGTACATATTTCAACTCTGCATGTAATATATTTGCCATGTCGACTTCAAAAAGCCATGTGCAATGCCATAGGAAGTATCTTTCAAATGCTTTTGTATGCTTGTGGTAACTTCAAAAAACAAATTCAGTTGTGTATGAGATAGAAAATCAACCTATCAAATTTTTCAGTAAGTGTAACTATCCTAACAATACAGAGTGATAATATGTCTTGGTGCTAGTCTGGTCAACTCATTTTCGGCATTCATCTTTGTGCCCATGATTGAACACTATTGCCCACTGTGGAATAGATTGACCATAGAAATGGTTTGAGGACTATCGAGATAATATGTAAGTGTTGTATACGGCCTTGATCGATTCTGTGATAAGGTTGTTTGACTTGGTAACATATTGAGACATGTTCGATGTAAAATCAAAGTCAGAACCATTTCAACCCATATTTAAATTTTTTAAAAAAACCGTATATTGCACTTAAATGTTTTAACCTTGTAATTCAGTTGTCTTATTTCTAAATTTTTGCTTCCTTTACTAGAGCAAAGCCGAGTGCAAGTTCGGGTTTTTTTCTAAGGTTCTTGATATATACTCTATTCTTGAAAGAGGATACCTGTGGAAGTATACCTTCACTGGCTTCCTTATTATGCCAGTCCGAGCCCCAAATCTAAATCCCAACGGTCCGCTTTACCTAGATCAGGGCTCACTGCATACGTCTTTTCTGCCAATATGAGTTCTTGATAATTTCTGCCTTGATTGAGAACTATAAGACGTGCAACTGATCTTCAATGTTTTTGAAAACCAAAGGTTTCCACTGTGAATGCATGTGAATGGGCCATATTACGCTGTTCTTGTGCATCCACTTTTGCATTGCCCACAACCAGGTCTGGTGCAGCTTCTGGAACAAAACTAGGGATTAGGATCCCCTTTTGACCGGCGCATCTATGGTTTAGCCCCATGGCTAAAATTATGCCTAGCTCCTTTCTTTTGTCGAACAGCTCGTTGTCAATTGGTAGATACATCCATTATGGTTATATGGAGTTCCGTTTCTAATGAACTAGCATTTTTTTAATATTTTTCCTTGTTTAGTAGTGGAAAAGAAACCAAGAATGATAAATTTCCCGTTCGTAACTTTTGATCTGAGAACCAAAAGATCAGTAGAAAGTCTTCTGGAATCACCTGCTATGGATAGATCAGATCTTGATTTCAGACGAAACGTTATGTTCGCTTTTAAAAGACAAACTTCAATCTTTCATTGACTGAAATTGTTATTTCATTGATTAATCTTCATTACTAATTTATGAAATTTACCTTATATTTCGTGTGACCATGATTTTTTTCTTTATAATGGTCTAACAAATGTGAGTATATTTGTGAAACTTCTTGTTATCCTCTCGTGAGCAGGAACTCGCAAAAGATTTGGAGGACCAGGCTAATGTCACTGACCCATTGGCACGAGCAAGGATCCAGTCTAGAGCAGGAAGATATGGAAATCTGTTTCAAAACGTCGGTTCTTTGTTCCTCGAGCTCGGTCGGACAGTTATGACATTACGTATGGGTCAGACACCAGTGAGTTCTTCTTAATGATTCATATCCAGTTTCCCGATTTAGCTTCACTGGCACGAGAAATCACGACACCTCATTGTGCAGTCAGAGGCTGTGGTGAATGCCGGGCCGGCCATTTTTGTGTCTTCGGCGGGGGCCACTCCTTTGATGGTCCAGGTGAGGCAGCTTCACCCTGATCCTCCCTTGCTCTACCCTAATTTCTTCCCCAGCATGCCAACTCGTCTCCTGCAAGCTTCTCCCCTGGCAGGCGGGACCAGGTTTTGGCGGAATCCCAATGGGCAACCAGCACCCGAGTGGCATGCCTCATGGTTCTGGTCTCTTGGCTGGGAACATCAACATAAGGATTCACAGAGGTGTGATAGCTTTCTTCCTCTTCCTCCTCTTCCCCAGTGTCCAAGCTATAATTACACTCTCATCACTGTTCATAGAGCTTTGAACTTTGCTTGAATTATTGAAAACTATGTTAGTTGATAATGATCTTTTTGGATGTTACGAGGTTAAGATTTTCAGCAGAGTCTGTTACATCATTAATACGGCATTATTTGTGTTTAGAGTTAAAGAAAATATCATATGAGCTTCTCATTTTATGATCATCAGGGCCATCGGTGCCTGTACCCACGGCAAATGCGGGCAGGCAACCCGCCGAGCAGCAGCCATCCGGAGCGACAGATCTGCCGAGGGCATCTGCAGAGAACTTGGTTCACCAAGTGTTTGAAGGGCTTCTGGCCAATGCATCTGTTCCTCAGGAGTCTGGTCCAAGAGTGGTGCCTCTGAGAACTGTGGTTGCCGTGCCCGCTGGAGTCGCCCATCCTGCGCCGGATTCCTCTGGCGGCGCAGTGGGGCTGCTCTATCCTCTTTATGCAAGGTTTCATCAAAGAACCCCTGGGACCTTGAATGATGCAAGGGTCTCACAGGCCTCCCTTAGAACAGCTCAGCTGCAGACTCCAGATTCTGCCACCAGAGGTAACATGGGTTGACCTTTCGCACTCTTATAGTTTGTAGGGGTATGAAACTGAGCATGATCATCATTGGGAAAAAGATGGGACAAAAAATTAAGGGCTTAACATGGCATGAGTATGAGATTCTGATAAATTAATGGCCATTCATATTTTATTGGTTGCTGTGTTGAACCTCATTAAATATTTTTGCCTACATTTTTTTGAAGAGTTGCATTTATCCAGTTAAGGAGTATTCATAGATCAGTTGTCTGATTTCCGTTGGACTTTTTGCCATTCTGACTTGTGCCCTCTTTGTTTGACTTTGTTGTTGTCCTTGCAAAATCCACGCTTCATGACCCGTTTTCTGTCTTGGTCGTACTCTGCTAGAGGCCTTCTATTCTCTGACTTTTAGGGGGTTGACTTTATTGAAGAATTGACTGGCTCCACAAGACTCTGGGCTTTTCCAACCTACGATTTTGTACCTGCCGGTGCCTGGCGTAATATGCTGCAGGTTATCTTTGTGAGGCAGACTCCTCATTCTAATGTTGAGGGGTTTGACTTTCTCGAAGAAATTGACTAGTGGGTATCCTTAATGACCCGAGACTCTCTAGGGTGGACTTTTTAATGGCTTTTGACTTGAGCTCTTCACCCTGGACTATGATTAGCAGGGGAATATTACTACCTCACTCGCCATCATCTGCATCTGCTATCTACGTAGAAATCTTTGTGAGTGTGAGACTCTTCATTCTACCGTAGAGGGGTTTGACTTTCTCGAAGGAATAGACAAGTGGGTGTGCTTCATGAACCGAGAGCCTCTAGGGTAGACTTTTTGATGGCTTCTGACTTGAGCTCGTGTCTCATCCTGAATCAAAATTAACAAGGGTAGACTTTTTAATGGCTCTTCATCCTGGGGTTTGACTTTCTCGAAGAAGTTGACTTGTGGGTATGTTTTTGACTTGCGGGGATTGAAGCTTCACTCTCTATGATCTGCATAGAAATATTTTCTCATCGTCAGACCTGATTTCTCCCCTCCATCCCACCCTCTCTGTTCTCCAGGGCCCTCTGGAGCCTCCACACCTGGAGGACAGGTGACCTCAGACAATAATGGCGAACAAGCTCCCGAGGGAGAACAGAGCGGCGCCGCCCGAGATCCTGCGACTCCGACGCTTTCTACATTTGGGGAAGAAACCCAGGGGCGAGTTGACGGCGATGGGCTGTTCTTCTCCGGCTTGGTTCGTCAACTCATGCCATTTATATCCGAGAATGCATCAGAGGCGGCGGGTAGCTCGTCTTCGGGGCGAGTAAGTGGCAGGAAACTTCCCCCTTGATTGTATCGTGGATCTAATTTGGGGGGGAAAAAGTTCTTTCTCGCGGACGTTCTAATCACATCCGATGATGCAGGATCCAAACTCCTCCCCGCGCCGCTCCGACCCGCCTGAGGAGCCAGAGCCGAAGCGCCGGAAGGTACGACCTTGATCTTTCCTTTATTTGGCTTCCGCCCTGATTCTCTCTCTCTCTCTCTCTCTCTCTCTCTCTCTCTCTCTACGTTTGCATCTTTGTTGCTCATTTGGGTTCGGCCCTTAATCCTTTATACTCCCTCCGTTTCTCTCTACCGTTAATTCTTTGCCTCTCTCTCTCTCTCTCTCTCTCTCTCTCTCTCTCTCTCTACGTTTGTCTTAGTTGCTCATTTGGGTTCGGCCCTTAATCCTTTATACTCTCTCTCTCTCTACGTGTGTGTGTGTGTGTGTGTGTTAGTTGCTCATCCGTACTCATTGATGCACAGAGGGAATGACATAGCCGAAGAGTGGAGATCATAATACGCGCAACGGGCACTGGGGTACGATCCAGTCGGGAATGCCTGAAATGGAAATCGTTGACCATGCTTGGGCGTCCTCTGTTCTTCCGGTGGGGTAGCGGCTCTCTGTTTTGACCAGATGGCTCTTATTGCTTTTCCTGTATAATTAATGCTTTACCGTCGATGCGCGGATAACAATAAAAATAAGACTTGGTTGGACCCCCTCGAATGCCCCCTCTCTCTCTCTCTCTCTCTCTCTCTCTCTCTCTCTCTCTCTCTCTCTCTGAGTGGCTTTCATTCATGATCCACAACAACTCACAGAGAGAAAGAGAGAGAGAGAGAGAGAGAGAGAGGCTCCGTATTTTTGAAACTATCTATCAAGACCCAAGAATATATAAACAGTAGTGCAGAGAATCACCGTGCTGATGATTCCAAGCTCCGGAGATCACTGCCAAGAACCCATCTTCGGAGATCACTGTGCTGATGATCCTCAGAGAGCGGCGGCGCCGCCGCCGAGCGGAGGATCCTCAGCCTCCTCCCCGCCGAACCTCGGCCCGAACTCCTTCCTGGGCTTGGCCGACAGCCCCTTCTCCAGCATCTCCCGGTCGTACTTCCGCGCGAGCTCCACCATCCCCTTCTGCAGCAGGGCGTCGATCATGGCGTCGTAGGCGAACCCGTCAGGAGAGCAGCCCTGCTCCTCCATCGTCCTCCAGACGACGAACACGGGCCTGAGGAAGCCCCACCGCCCGAACTTCCTCATCAGCATCACGTAGGTGTCCATGGCCGGCCGGCAGCCGCTCCCCAGCATCCTGTCGAAGAGCTCGAGGATCTCTCTGGGCCTGCTCAGGCACTGGAAGAAGCAGTGGTAGGAGATCACGTTGGGCTCGAATCCCTGCTTCCGCATCCGGTGGAGGAAGGAGAAGGCCTCCCCGATCCTCCCCGCCTGGCACAGGAGCTTGATGATGGTGTTGTGGGTGACGACGTTCGGCCGGCAGCCCACCTCCAGCATCTCCCTGTAGAGCCTGATCGAGTCGTCGACGCCATTGGCCTGTCCGATCGCCTGCACCGCCGTGTTGTAGGCCACCACGTCGAGGGGGATCCTCTTCCTCTTCATCTCCTTGTACAGCTTGACGGCCCGCCATGGCTTGCCGGACTTGCAGAGGATGTCCATGTAGATGGAGTAGGAGTGGAGGTCCTTCCGGACCCCCCTGCGGTCCATCTCGTCCCAGAATTCTCTGCACCTGCTCCACCATCCCATCTTGTACCAGCCGCGGAGGACCATGTTGTGGACCTTGGAATCGAGCGGAAATGGCGGATCGGCCCTCTTCAGGAACAGGTCCTCCACCTCGATGACGTGCCGGTACTCGCAGAGGGCGTCGACGAGGTGGTGGAAGCAGGTCTGGTCGCGGAGGCCGAATTCGGCTGCTCGGTCGAAGGCGGCGACGGCTTCCTGGACGAGGTGGGCGGCGGCGTAGCGCTTGAAGAGGACGCGGAAGGTGGAGTGGCCGGGGGAGGCCGCCGGATCGGACCGCATCTTGCAGACGAGCTCCCACGCCAGATCGAACTCGAAGAACTTGCCGAGGACGTCGATGACGCCATTGTAGGTCTCGAGATTGTGGCGGAATCCGCGATCCTCTATCCAGTGGAAGAACTCCACGGCGCGGGACCAGTCGTTGGCGTAGCTGGAGATGGTCTCGAGGACTGCCCGGGGATCGAAGGGGCTCTGGGGTGGGTCGCCGGCGGCGAGCGCGATTGGGGTTCCGGCGAGAGGCCGGCGGCCGGAATGGGTCGGCGGGGAGCAGTGGAGATGGCGGAGAAGAAGGGAGGAGGAGCGGAGCTTGAATGAAGAAGCGGAGGCGAGGGAGCGCATCAGATGATTCTAGGGTTTTGGGGGGGTTTCCAGAGGAAGACGAAGCAGCAGATCTAGGGTTTTCGGCAGGCTCTGCTCACTGGATCTGAAATATGACGTCACCAACGGTAATAAAATTATTCTTTTCGACCTCGACCCCGTCGCCAAATATGACGGGTCCTTTTTGTCATTCCATCTCATTTCAGGTGGTTCTCTGCAATCTCTCTCTCTCTCTCTCTCGCTCTCTCCCTCTCTCTCTCTCTCTCTCTCTCTCTCTCTCTCTCTCTCTCTCTCTCTCTCTCTCTCTCTCTCTCTCTCTCTCTCTCTCTCTCTCTCTCTCTCTCTCTCTCTCTCTCTCTCTCTCTCTCTCTCTCTCTCTCTCTCTCTCTCTCTCTCTCTCTCTCTCTCTCTCTCTCTCTCTCTCTCTCTCTCTCTCTCTCTCTCTCTCTCTCTCTCTCTCTCTCTCTCTCTCTCTCTCTCTCTCTCTCTCTCTCTATCTATCTATCTATCTATCTATCTCTCCCCCCTCCTCTCTCTCTCTCTCTCTCTATCTCTATCTCCCATCTCTCTCCTCTCTCTAAGATTCATATTTCAACATCTTAATTATCAATATTAATAACAACGTTAAAATATTTGGGTATCAGAAATTACATGATTGAAATTATATTTAGGGGATATGAATCCATACTACAACCACAATGAGTGATCTTGATCAATTGTACATGTTCTAACATAAATATGCATGTATGGATAATATGAAAATAGTAACTATGAAAAATATGAATTGCATTACTAAGCTAAACAAAGTACAACTAAAGATTTTTGAGTAGTACTCAATTTGGCAAAAAATAATTGACTTTGCTACTATCCAAAAAGTCAACCTCTGAACAAGTCATCAATGAGCATTACTCAAACTATTACATTGTAGTGATTACTAAGGTATGAGTTGGCAATTCACTCCCCATTGATTTGACTCTCTTACATTTTGTTGACTTAGAGAGAGAGAGAGAGAGAGGAATGGTGCACTATATGACAAAATAGGAAAAACAAGAAAAAGTGCATTACGCTCTAATTAGTGGTTTCCACCACTAAAAATCAAGAAAATCCAGCTTATATATATGATTCATGTTCTTCCCAATGCTCAAACTAAGAAAAATCTTCACCCCTCAAGACACTTTTGCAATCCATTGGTAAGAAATTTATGGCATAAGAATTTGTATCAAACATATAAGAACATTAATTTTTTCTTGATTTGTTGTAGAGCACTTTTATTATTAGGGTCAACCTGGAGCTTTGAATCTATAAGAGATTCAGTGGGCACTAATTTGGTTGACCTCTCACAACCATGATCTCATAACATACTAATCTTGTACCAATCTAGTTGACTTGTTGCAACTTTATAAATCTAGAAAATTTTGTCTAATTATGAATTTAATTGATCACTTAGAGCTGTGAATCTACAAGAAACATTTCTTAGAAATAGTTGACCTCATTAGAGTTGTGAAATTGAGTAGAGACTAGTTGATCATCTATTTTGACTCATGGAACTAAAGGACAAGGTCAATAAAAAGTCAACAATGTCAACTAAGTCAAATTTAGATGCATGATTAAAAATATCTCTCGAATCTTCCTAAAATAGACAACACATAATGTAAAAATGGTTTCAACTTTTGTGGGTTCAATCACTTTCACTAGAGATCAATCATTGGTAAGTAACAAGAGAGCAATAATTCTATTGGGTAGAATATCCCCACAAAACTCTCTCAAGTTTCCTCTCTCTCTCTCTCTCTCTCTCTCTCTCTCTCTCTCTCTCTCTCTCCTCCCTCCCTCTCTCTTTCCCTCTCCCCCTCTCTCTCCCCCTCTATCTTTCTCCCTCTCTTCCTCTCTTCAAGGGATCCGTATCCGTGTTAAGTTTGCGTCTAACCTGTGTGTGCAATAAATAGAGAGAGAGAGAGATAGAGAGAGAGAGAGAGAGAGAGAGAGAGAGAGAGAGAGAGAGAGATTGCGTTGCCAAGTCATCTTCTTGCGCGTCGCGTCAGCGTGTGGGCCGCTTACGTGAAGATTCCACGATCTTAGTCAAAAGGTAAATGACGAGAATACCCTCGCCAGCTGTTTCACGCGCAATTCAGCGTAACGGGTACCCCGCCCCCTGGTTCTCGTCGGCCGGCCTTATCCTCCTCTCCTCCCCAAATCGCATATATATAAGTAGATCGCCGCCTTTCCAACAATCCCTCGCGAAGCCTCTGGCATTGCAAAAACCCTAGCTGATCCAAGGAAGAAGGAGAGGAGAGAAGCTCTCATGGCGTACGATCATGGAGATCAGGGATCCCCGAGGAGGAGATCTCGACTGGGGGAGTGCTTCTCCTGCTGCTTCGGCGGCGGCGGCGGCGGCGGGGGCGGCGTCGGGGGAGAAGGATATGAGCCGCCGCAGGAGAGCCAGACGGCGTCGTTCGTCCGGTCTTCCTCGACGTGGATCCGATCCAAGGCGCAGGAGATCCCGGAGATCAAGGAGAAGTGCCGCGGCCTCATCTCGCGCATGGCGAAGCCGCGCCGGCAGTCCGGCGACTTCAGGTACGATCCACTCAGTTACGCCCTCAACTTCGACGAGGGCCCCGACTTCGACGGCGACGGCGGCGAGATCTCCCCCGCCGAGTTCCGGTACCGGAATTTCTCGTCCCGTCTTCCCCCAACGCCGCCGCATCTCATCCCGGCGGAGTCCGCGGCCGGGAAGGGGATGATAGCGTGCAACTAGCCCCTCCTCCTCATCACTCTGATTCTTTTTCCCCCCTTTCATGATTCGATTGATCTACTCGCCGGTGTACAGAGTGAGCCGTTCATTTCATCGAGATTCATCGATTTTCTAGCAGATGAATGCCACGGAAATTCTGTCGCCGCTCACTTCCCGATCCGATCTCCTCATCAACCCCCCCCCCTCCATTTCCATCTCCCCTCTCCGCGCTCGATCTCGACCTGTCGGACTGCCGCAATCATTGAAATCAGAACGAGGAATCTGCTCCAACTTGCGGTGGTGATCGTAATGGCTTGAAGATCAAACCGCAGCCGCGTGAACTCCCTGGAAAGGAGACCGGAAACTGCCCCACCTTCTGAGCAACCTTAAACGTTTAATTAATGGCGAAAATATCGACCATTTCTCGCTACCGAGAAGCGCCGTTTCAAACTACGAAAAAAAAAAAAAAAAATCGGCCAAGAACACGAATAATGGAGCAGAGTTTTTTTTGTGGTAGATATTGCCAGAAAATCCACGTGGCAGCATATCGAGCCGGCTGGATTACTACGTCTACCGCCAGAAATAATAATATTTATTACTAGCATAAGTGTAATTTATAAATCATGATAATTGCGTCATCCAGGCTGGCCGATTTGAGACTCGGCGTCTCGATTCAGCCACCCATACAACCGGCCGATCCCGATCCGGAAACACGTCATGCGCCCATTTCTATAATTAGCAAGATCTGCGGGTGGAGGAGACGTGGCACGGCCCTCGGAGTTAAAAACAAGAAATTGACGTAAACACCCCCCAAAACATCGAGCTGTGTATATAAATCCCACGGCGGCGCCGCCGCCGCCGGGGCAGGCAATCAATCGCTGGCAACCATCTCTACAACCACGCCGCCACACGTGGCTGCGGGACAAATTTCATATAACCCCCCTTCTTGATCTCCGCACGTGTGACTTGGGCGTGCGGGCCCGCACGTACGACCCTGCTCGTGGGGAGCCCCGAGGCACTTACTCCCACAGTACAAATCAGCCACTTGCAGAACCAACTGTGGTCTCTCTCTCTCTCTCTCTCTCTCTCTCTCTCTCTCTCTCTCTCTCTCTCTCTCTCTCTCTCTCTCTCTAACATATGACTCATATGGGATTACCTTCAGGCCGAGGTGGGTAGGGCGGCGGTCAGGCTACATGAACCGTTCGCCACCGCTGTCACCTGCGTTGCTGGCGAATTATTCAAAGAGAACCCGTCAGGAGAGAGAAAGACCATGGAAGAAGAAGAAGAAGAAGAAGAGGAAGACGAAGAAGACGAAACCCTAGAAGAAGACGGGCACCTCTTGCGCTTGCTCTTGAGGGAGGAGGACGAGGAGGGGTTGCTGTGCCAGTTGCGCTTCCTCTGGTTGATGAACCAGTTGTTGATCTGCTTCAGCTGCAGCCCCGTCTCCTGCACCAGCCGCGCCTTATCGTCTTCCTGAGGAAGAGAGAGAGAGAGAGAGAGAGTTGAGTTTCTCTCTCTAAATGCTAGGGGAAAAGTCAACGGGGGGACTGACGGTGGGGTAGGGCCACTTGGAGTGGGACTGCCACCAGGCCTTGAGGACGGAGGTGGTGTCGCCAGGGAGCTTGCCGGCCCTCCTCTTGCGCAGGATCTCCTCCCGTATGTCGACAATCTTCTCCTTGTAACCCTAAAAAAGAAAAAAGATGAGGTAAAGGAGGGTCTTTGACTTTTTTGAGTCCCTCTCTAGTTTCTCGCTCTAACCTGCTTCAGCTCGTGCTTGAGCTCCTGGCGGACGCGCTCCATGAGAGTGCGCTCGCTCTCGGTGGGGACGAGGGGCCCGAAGCCCATGTTGTCGGGCCCGTCGAAGTTGCCCTCGTACAGGTTCGCTTCGCTGTCCGCCTGGTCGTCGTCGTCGTCCGACATGGTAGCCCCCGTTCCCTCACTGGGCGAGACACCTGACGCCACATGAAGAGAGAGAAAGAGAAAGAGAAAAGAGAGAGAGAGAGAGAGAATTCAGATTCTCCCAATCCTGCCGCCAGCACATGAAGAGACAGACAGAAGGGAGGAGAGAGAGAGAGAGAGAGAGAGAGAGAGAGAGACCTGTGAGGCTCTGCAGGGACTGCTCGAGCTCCCAGCAAGCCATCACTGCTTCCATGGCGTGGACTTTGACGTGCTGCTGCAGCTGGTCTTTGAACGAACACAGCAGCAGGACGTAGTGGGTCTGGATGAGCAACCGGACCCAGTCAGACACCACCATCATCATCATCATCAAAATCTACCATTATTATGATATCAATCCGAGAGAGAAAAAAAATTCGATATTTACAGAAATGAATCACAAAAACTGCCATTACAGACAGACATCCACCGTCCTCTGCTCTGTTTCATCCAGTGCGGGAATACCCTCGCCTAGAAAATGGGCTTCAAGATAGAACCCTAAGAGATCATGATCCATCTTCAATCCATTGGACTCTCTTCTTCTAACCTGAATTTCCCATTTCCACAGCTCAAAAAAAAAAGGGGGGGGAGGGGGAGCGGAGATGGCCTGTGAGCCATTCCAGATTGAGGAGATTTTTCTGGGTATGCACCGCATTCTTCCAGTATCTGCTCAGAATTTTCAGGCCTCCATGCATCATCGGCCGCCATGGCTCAACTGCATTTATGCAGAGAAGACGGCGATGCTTGGAGCATGCCGGAAGAGAGATGAAGAAGAAACCATCAAGGGGGGCATGCCCAAGAATCCCACCCCCCAGAGTAAAAAAACACGGCATGAAATAAAGCATGGGAATCGTCTGAGATGTCTGGATCATCTTCTGCCAGAAGGGCGAGGGGGGGGTTGGTGTGATCGAGCAAGAACACCAAGAGGAATGGGGTCAAAGGCTGGGATGTATTAGCAGAGCGTCGGCATGGAGCGTCAGACGCCTGTTCCCGGTGCTAAAACGCCGGAGGGATTTCGGATTAGGGTTCCCAGAACTGCTCTCAGATGGCACTCGGTTCTGTTCTCCATTAGAGAGCTCCGCAGATGAGAAACACGGGAGGAAATCTAAGGAACCCGCTTCAAGAAAGAGCATGAAGATCAAGGGAGGCGGAAACCAGACGCAGCAGCCAGGAAATAAATTAATGGAGATGGCAAGCACAGAATGATAAGTAGATCAATCGACGGGGATATATATGCATATGAATAGAGAGAGAGAGAGAGAGAGAGAGAGAGAGAAACCATGAACTGATCCAGCTCCTTGTTTTCGCCGGCGAGCATCTGGTTGCCGTGGCCGCCGAGGACAGAGTACTTGGAGACGACGTGCTGAGACTGGGCGAGCTGGGCGTCGATCCTTGGGAGCTGGTCGACCGGAGTGGCGATCCGGAGGCAAGCCACATGAGCCGACAGCAGCTGCTCATACAGCGGATGTGAGAGAATCTCCGACTTGTACCTGGCGTTCTGCCACGTCCCTTCTGCTGCACCAGCTTCCCCGCCGCCGCCGCCGCCGCCGCCAGCACCTCCGCCACCGGGTCTGCTTCCGTCGACCTCTCCCTCACTCCCTCCAATCTCGCCGCTCATTCCGGGGTTCTGGCCGGCGACTCCGCCTCCTCGGGGAGCTCCTCCGGCGGCGCCGCTGCCGTTGTTGTTGAGGTCCCCGGAGCCGTGGGACATCGCCGCCGCCATCATGGACTGGCTGGAGACGGGGACGTCGTCGTCGTCGCCGGCGTTCTGCCGGAGCATCGGCTGGCGCGGCAGCCACTGGGCGGCGCCGCCTCCCCCCCTCGCCACCGGCGACACGGTGGCGTCGGAGGTGGTCTGGAGATGGAGAAAGCTCCCGTCGACGTAGTGGTGCTGGTTCTGCTGCCGGAGGATCGCGCTGTTCAGCCACGTCGGCCCACCGCCGCCCCCGTGCGGCTGCATCGGCGGCTTCCCCCCGGAGGCGCTGTCAATCATCAGCCTCTGGATATCCTTGACCTCCTTCTCGGCGTCAGCCGCAGCGGAGGAGGAGGATGGCTGCCCCAGCTGATCCGGCATGATGCTCCTCATCACCGCCTGGTTCTCCCCGAGATGCTGCCCCGCGAAATGCGTCATCGCCATCTCGTGCGACAGGTGGTTGTGGAACGCCATCGGTCCCCCTTCACCTTCCTCTCCTCATCCAGGTCTCAGACACCTCTAGAGAGAGAGAGAGAGAGAGAGAAGAAATCATTAGATAAACACGCAGAGAGAGCAAGAGACAGGAAATCAATAGATAACAGAGAGAGGAAATCAGTGGATAACACACACAGAGAGCGAGAGAGAGGAAATCAATAGATAACAGAGTGAGAGAGGGAGAGAGAGAGAGAGAGAGAGAGAGAGAGTACCACCTCTCCTCTTCTTCTGCTTCTTCTTCCTCTCCGCGCTAACACAGTTCTTTCACCCAATTTAATCCGATAAATCTACCCTACGACAGCCACAGAGAACAGAGAAACGAAGAGATAGAGAGAGAGAGAGAGGGAGGGAGAGTACCGCCTCTCCTTTTCTTCTGCGTCTTCTTCCTCTCTACTCCTCCCTAAAATCTACCTCCCGACTCCGAGCTAACACAGTTCTTCCACCTAATTTAATCCCGATAAATCTACCCGACGACGACCACAGAGAATAGAGACACGAGGAGATAGAGAGAGAGAGAGAGAGAGAGAGAGAGAGAGGCCGGGGGTGTGGTGGGGTGGAGTGACAGAGAAACTCGACGACACCGAGAGAAAGATTCCACCTCCCGTTCTTGTTACTCCTCCGTCTTCATCTCCGACGACGAAGAAGGCCCACTGTTTAACCTAATTTAATCTCCAGCATCTACACGACGACGCCCAGGGAGGATGGATAGAAGTAAACCCCGGAAGAGAGAGAAAGAGAGAGAGAGAGAGAAGACAAACCGAACCTCGGGGGCTGAGGAAACCCTCTCTGCAGCCGCTGCCTGGTCTCTGCTCCCGGTGAGCTCGCAGCCCTCCGCCGGTACGGCGGCCGCTGTGATTCCCGCCGCCGGCTTTAATTGCCGCCCTGTTTAAAGGCTGCGGAGACTTTAATGCCTCCTCTGCAAGTCGCCGGCCTCTTCTTCTTCTTCTTCTTCTTCTTCTTCTTCCTCCTCTCTCTCCCCCCGATATTTCCTATTTTAGGGGGAATTAAATATAAACCCCTCTGGCTGCCGTCCTATTTCGAGAGGGGCGGAGGATTTTTCTTTTTTCCTTTTATGCCCTCCATCTCTGAGGCTAGGTGTTAAATTAGAGCAAATCCCTTGAGTCCATGAATAATTGTAAACTGGCGGGTATATTTATTTATTTCCTGTTATGTCCCCCCAGGGGTCGATTATTCGGGGGTCGGTTCTGTTGGCCCGCGCATCGACCCAGCAGTAAAAAGGAGAAGCGGAAAAGAACTGGCCCGGACAGGTGCATGGTCCACGTGGCGAGCAGAGAGAGGCCCAGGACCACCCCCGCGTGCTGAAGCCCACTCACCGTCAAGTCCCGCGGGACACTGGACGCCACTATGTGCCTGGGATGGGGCCCACATGCCCTCCCCTGTGCGCGCCGCCGGGTCGATCACGCCATCCGCGCCGTGGTCCGGGGTGGTCCCCCCCCGCCCCTCTCTCCATTATCGCGGTGGGCCCCGAGCTACCTCCAGAGACACGTGTCAGAAGATAAGACGCAGAGACCGGGACCACTCCAAAGACCTTTGGCTCTGCGCTACAGCGCTTACAGCCCCCGGAGAAATCATATGGCCCCATTCTTCGTCACTTTTGTTTTTATTCGCTTTACATAATAATGAAGAGATAGAGAGAGAAACAAGAGAGAGAGTCTGGGTGACGTCATCCCTGTTTTTATCGCCGAGAATTACCCTTTTACCCTTGTTGAGAGCGGTACGTGGAGATCGGGCACGGGTGGTGCGGGGCCCACTATGCGTAAAATTAATGATTTCCAATTATACCCCGGCCGCTTGGATGGGTTGGGAATGTCTGCTTTATGATTGAGACCGCCAGGTATTATTATTCAAGCCAAAACGGCATGTTTAATTTTAAAAATATTTTTATCTTTTTCAAATAAGACAAACGTTTCAAAATACTGCGTTAAAAAGTGTTCTTAAAATATTATTAAATTATTTAAAAACAAATAAATATCTCATATAAACATTTTTACAATAATATATGTCGATCGATCTAGAGAGAGAAAGAGAGGGTGAAGAAAAGGTAAGACAACAACTGCAACCGGAATCAGACAGGTGGCACGTTTGGCAAAGCATAGGAAATATTTATTTACTTTATGGAATTTTATTTCTATGGTCTCCTTTGGAATAAAAATAGTATTTTATTAACATTAACTTGTAGCATCTTCAGGGGGATATAAAGAATATTAAACAATATACATGCTAAATGAAATAAAAATAAATGATAATATGGGATGCTGGCATTATTCATAAATATTTTTTTACTTAATGTTTATGAGTTTTTGTACCCCATTTGACCAGTCTATTATCTACATAATTGATAAAAATTTGGAAGATATAGATATATTTATTTTTTATTTTCAATGCAATGTACATTTAATGATTTTTAATTTAATTACTTATCTATATCTAAATGCCTATATTAAATATTGGGACCTATTTTCTCCCCCAATTTGGCAAGCGACTAGACCGGGTGGCTTCATACTTATCCAGGCCATTAGTGGACCCCACCGAGAGTTCGGGTTTTCTTGTTCGGTGGGGCCCCAGGAGTTGGTAAGTCATATATTCTGACTTCGCCGCGGACGGAACTGGGTGGGAGGGTCAACCACGGATAGCCACCCGGGTTGACCATGGTTGTCTCGAGTCCACGTCAGCGTGGGACAAGGAGCAAGTTGCCAGGCGGTCGGGCCCGCCCGCCACGTGCCAGCAAAAACCAGCGACACGTCGTTTTTTTAATTTGGCGAGTATAATGAGGCCCATGGGATGAGCCGCTAGCCCCCCATTTGTCGGAGCATTTCAATCTGGGCTTGGCCCAAATGCTTAAAATGGGCTGAAAATTTTAAGGCCCATTCTCGACTCTCGGCCCCTCAGAGGGAGAGAGAGAGAGAGGAGAGAGGGAGAGAGAGAGAGAGAGAGAGAGAGAGAGAGATAGAGAGAGAGAAGGGGAGAGAGAGAGAGAGATAGAGAGGGAGAGAAGGGGAGAGAGAGAGAGAGAGAGAGATAGAGTTAGAGAAGGGGAGAGAGAGAGAGATAGAGAGAGAGGGAAGGGGGGAGAGAGAGAGAGAGAGAGAGAGAGAGAGAGATGGGATGCTCAAAATGCCTGAAAAACACCCAATAAGACCCATTTAATGGGGAATGAACCTGAGTCAGGTTCAGAGTCGGATCGGACCGGACCGGATCAGCCAAGAATCAGGTCCCTCGAATCGAATCGGCCGAGTCGGACCGCAAGCGATTTCCTGGTGTCGCCGCAACTGCCGATTATACACAGCTACTTACACCAGCCACACTCCTCACCCTCTCCCTCTCTCAAGACCCCCTCACTGGGATGAGAGAGAGAGAGAGAGGAGAGAGAGGAGAGAGAGAGAGAGAGAGGGGGGTCATACGGCGGCTGTGACGTGGAGATGGAAGGGGGAGCCACGGCAGAAGATGGGCTCCTCTGGGGACTCGGTCCTGGCCCGGGTACGAAGCATGTCGGTGGCCTCTGCTATGACCGCGGCTCCAAGGAGAGTGTACTCGCCCGGCACCATGAAGTAGAGAGAGAAAGCGTGGGTCGTCTCCTCCTGTGGCGGCACCTCCAGCTCTATCGCGCTCAAAACTCCTGCAACAAGAGAGAGAAAGGCCCACCCACCGGTTATAGAGAGAGAGAGAGAGAGAGAGAGAGAGAGAGAGAGAGAAATCCACCAGCTGCAGACAGCTACAGGAAATGGGTGTGCAGGGGGAGACCGACCCAGAGCTCAGAGAGAGAGAGAGAGAGAGAGAGAGAGGAAGAAAGACGGGAACACAGGTAGAAGAAAAGGGTGTGTGGGGGAATACCGGCCCAGAGGACGGTGGCATTGTCGCCGTCGACGCAGTTGTTGCCGGCGACGTCGCGGCAGGAGATGGTGAGGTCCATCTTGATCAGCTCCTTGGTGTTGTTGCGGACGAGGATCTCCAGGGGGACCATCTCGCCGGCGGAGATGGCGGCGCCGCCGGTTCGCCGGAGCCTGAAACCGAAGGTCAGCGGGTCGGGGAGGAGCACGTCCATGACGGAGCTCTGCAGCGCCGCCTGTGCCGCCTCCTTGATGCTCAGCTCCCCGCGGCTGCTCCGCCCGGACCGCCACCGCACCTTGATCTTCGAGATCAAGCTGTCTATGCAGGCGTCCACCTCCGCCTTGGCGCTCCTCTCCGTCTTGCCCAGAAACGAGCCGTCGATCACCGGCAGCTTGAAGTGCTCGAGCGGGATCAGCACCCTGGCGGAGTAATCCCTGTCGATTCTGGTCGTCGAGCAGTCCGTGGCGGCGGCGCCGCCGCCCTCCGGCAGGACAACCACGCTGACTTCGAAGCCCTCGTCGGTGGGATTGGACAGCTCCAGCTCCAACAGCCGCAGCCCCCAGCTCCCCCTGTAAGGATTGATCTTCACCAGCCGCCCAGCTCTTCTCCGGGCATCTTCATCTTCATCTTCCTTCTCTCCTGCCGCCGGCGGCGCCGCCGGCAGGGTCTCGCTGACCCGCGCGGGGATCTCCATAGAAAGTAGCCGGGCCTTCACGAACCGCAGCCCCCGCGAGACGGAGACCTGCAGCGGCACCGCCACGCGCCGCCCCGGCGCCGCCGCCGACGGCCCTGAGACGAAAGATGAAATTTAGAGAGGGAAAGAGGGATTCATGGAAGGAGGAGCAGAGATTGGAGTACCTGCGTAGTAGACGACGAGGAGGGGGCTGGCTCCTTGCTTGGACCTTCTGTCGGCGGGGGAGAGCTGCCAGGCCTTGACGGTGACTTGAAGGTTGACTTCCGCGCCGGGGAGGAGGGGGAGCGCTGACCTGAGAGCTTCGTATGGGGCGTTGATGACGGCGTCCTGGTTCTTGCCGGAGAAGCACAGGTGGGCCTGCTCGACGGGGACGGTGCCCGCGTTGGTCAGCCTCAGGGAGATGTCGCGGACCTCGCCCTCGTACAGGATCGCCGCCCCGTCGCCGCCGACGACGTGGGCGACCAGGAGCGGGAGCGGCGGCGCCGCCGTGATGGCGGGCGGCGCCGCCAGCTTCACCTTCCCCAGGCCGCAGCAGCGGAAGGGGTCGGAGATGACGAGGCCCTGGGCGGCGCCTTGGAGGAGGTTGTCCACGTCCTTGAAGAGGTGCTCCGTGACGACGCCGAAGCAGTGGACGACGCAGCCGGGGATGGAGACGGGGCCCACGCCGGTGGGGATGCCGGACAGAGGTACCACCTTGGCGGAGGTGGGGGGGAGGCGGAGGCTCACCGGGAAGGCGTCGAAGTTGCCGGAGTGGGCGGAGAGGTAGATGCTGTCGACGGTGAGGTCGAACCCGCAGGGGTTGGCGAGCTCCACGAGGACATGGACGGGCTCGCCGACGACCCAGGTGAGCTCCGGCGGGTGGTGCTGGTTGTGCTTGGCGGCGCCGCCGGCGGGAGGGGCCTTGCTGAAGGGGGTGTAGATGAAGGGCCCGGAAGGGGCCGAGCCCAGCCACCAGTCCTCCTTCCCCGGGATCCGCTTCACGATGTCCGTCTGAGAGGGGTGGTGGCTCGGGAAGGAGTGCAGCCTGTTTTTGGAAGGGTTTCGCGGTCAGAGAAGACGAACTGAGGCGATGAGATAGAAATTCTTTGCCGAAAGAAGACTGGTAGAGAGAGAAAGAGAGGAATGGTGGGCAGAGATGGAGCAGAGGGCGTGCCTGACGAAAGGGAGCGCAGGGTCGGCGCAGCGGGTTCCTTGGGGGAGTCGCTCCGCTGAGTTTGTGAGGGAGCTGGCGAGGCCGCTCTGGCCGGGGGGCGTGATGAGGGGATAGTAGAAGCGGAGGAGGCGGGCGGCGGCGCTCCAGGCGGCGAGAGGATCTCCGGCGCGGACGGACGACATCAGCATCTCCCGGAGAACGACCATCTGCAAAGTGCTCCACTGAGACTCGAACAAGGAGACGATCGACTGGAGGTGCGGCTTTCCACCCTCGGCCTGCGTTGACTTTGGGTCCTTTCACAAGATAAAAAAAATAAAGAAAATTTATTTCTTCCAGGATTCCTAAATCTGGCAATGCATCAGAGGACAGAAATGAAGCTAAAAATTCTCTCTCTAGTTCAAAAGAAGAAGAAGAAAGGAAGAAGAAGAAAAAGAACTTAAGCCACAATACGTAGTTTTCTAAGAAACCATTCTAAAATTATCCAGTTTTCCTCATGATGCGTTGACTTTGGGTCCTTTCACAATATGATAAAAATAATGAAAAAATTATTTCTTCCAGGATACCTAAATCTGGCAATGCATCAGAAGACAGAAATGAAGCTAAAAATGTCTCTCTCAAGTTCAAAAGAGAATAAGAAGAAGAAAAAGAAGAAGAAGAACTTGAGCCACAATACGTAGTTTTCTAAGAAACCACTCTAAAATTATCCAGTTTTCCTCATGATGCGTTGACTTTGGGTCCTTTCACAATATGATAAAAATAATGAAAAAATTATTTCTTCCAGGATACCTAAATCTGGCAATGCATCAGAAGACAGAAATGAAGCTAAAAATGTCTCTCTCAAGTTCAAAAGAGAATAAGAAGAAGAAAAAGAAGAAGAAGAACTTGAGCCACAATACGTAGTTTTCTAATAAGCCATTCAAAAAGATGTCCAGTTTTCCTCAGGAAGCGATGACTTTGGCTCCTATCACAATATAAAAAATAATGAAAATTTCTTTCTTTCAGAATACCCAAAACGGGCAATGCATCAGAAGACAGAAATGAAGCTGAATATTTCCCTCAAGTTCAAAGGAAGAAGAAGAAAAACTTAAGCCACAATACATAGTTTTATAAGAAACTGCTCCAAGAGATACCCAGACTGATCCAAGGATATGACAAGTACATCTACATGGATGGCATATGGCGGAAGAAGAAATTATTTATAACGCCTATTTTTAGGAACAACTTACATTGAGGGAGGCACCTGAATTCGAGTCAACTCTTTTACTCTGAATATGGTATGCCTTTGAAGTCAGCGACAACACCTTCATCGCACTTATAGCAGCATAGGCGTTGTCCTGCTGCAAGTACAGCTGGGCGACTTGGCGTGAAAAGAAGGCAGCTTTTCGGTGATAACCAAGGGTCCCAAATAAGCGAGCCACCTCAACATATAGGATCAGGCGGTCGCTGGCATCGATGAGGGACTTCGCACCATCAGCAGCACCCATCAATAAATCTACTACCTCTTTAGAAAGCTCATGCCTGAAAGGAAAATACAATTTAAAAATTGAGGATGCCTGATTTAAAAGTATGTGACTGGTTTCAAAGAAATTAAGAAAGATGAGGAATTTAAGATTCCCAATCGGCTGTGGCATGAAGTCTGTAGCCATGAAACTGAGAACGTAAAAAAATAAAAAACTGATATCTTGAATAACGCACATGGTGAATGCATAAATAATTAAGTAAGATGCACACATTAAACTGGTGATAGAGGGAACAATTATTACGAAGGGCAGTTCTCCACCCAAGTGTTTCAGGACAGCTGTGAACAGAGGCATGTAGATCACAGGCAGTATGTGCAGTAAGAAACACGGAAGTCATATGGAGAGGAAAGGTTGCTAATGAAAGAAGTGAATAAATTCCAGAGGCCAGGTAAGCAACACTACAAGAACCATTTTCACGAAGTTTTAGTGCGTTTGTCTTACAAACAGTGGATGCCCTTGAAATATTGGGAAAAAATCAAGAAAAAGTTGTCAAGCACATTGTACATTCCGGGAAAGGTCCGTAAAGAACGATAGATAAAGTTATACATTTATGATGTCGAAGATATAATCAAGCAAGTTTAGTCGCATGGATAGAGATATGTTGGTCTTGGGGAAATTAAATAAGTATGGGATCAGGCAAATTATACTCCAAAAGTCATCATAAGAGTAGATGTGATCCTCTGGGATGTTAAAAAACCCATGGAAGCCATGAAGCAATAGATATATTGATAGATAAAGGACAGTACAAGCGAATATGTTTGTAATACTCGAATTCTTGGATTTTCTGTAAAGGATCCATGGGACCAACTGAAGCTTACCGGCAAAGGTATCTAGCCAATCTCAACGTTGCCTCAAGTTCAAAGCTCACTGTTGAAACTCTAAAAGAAAAAAATGAAGCAATTACAATGAACTCCACTGAAAGAGGACAGAAAACTACACATTTGAATAAAATTACAGTAAACAAAGCTTTTGAATCCGCTCAATTTCCCTCCTGTACTAGTAGAAATGTCAGTGTCCGACTTGAGAACAGAAGTTAAATGATCAGTCTAGGCAGCAACAGAAGATATAAGAGAGAAAAACCAGAATTAATGGACAGGTAGCAATTGTGAAATAATTTACAAGACGCAGTACATGAATACGAATTTAGTCGGTAGAAGTTTAACAAAGCACACAAAGATCGTTAATGCAGAAAAATCAGTTATGCATGGGTCTTCCATGGTTCAGAAGATGCAGAAGGTACAAACCACCCAGTGGAGAAAACCTTTTTTTTCTAGAAGATGCGAAAGACAATAGCTAATGTTACTCGCTAAAATAGCACGTCCACGGTACTATCATTCGTGTAGTGTCAAAAACAGAAGTATTATACTAACATTTGTACAGAATAATAGCTAGAAAAAAGAAGTCTCTAGCCATTTTCATATTTCCTTTTTCCAGGACGGTGATGATATATATAGGAATCAGGGAAATTATGCAATACTTCAATACTCTAACATAAAACAAAAGCGA
Source organism: Spirodela polyrhiza (assembly GCA_024713555.1). NCBI lineage: Eukaryota > Viridiplantae > Streptophyta > Magnoliopsida > Alismatales > Araceae > Spirodela > Spirodela polyrhiza. Next base: position 1,279,561 of record CM046545.1, on the reverse strand, counting down.
CTTGACAGAAAAAACGGAAGGAATTAATTAACAACAGAGTAAAGTGTTATACGAGGAGTCAACAAGAAAACTAATAGGTTATCAACCTGACTCTACTTTTGTAATAAGACAGAAAGGATAGTCAACTACCTTCGGGAATTATCCGGAAGAAATGACCTTCTGTACAGCGGGATGATGGTATAGTAACGATATTTTACCTCCTCTTCAAGAGCAGGATCTCTAACATCCATTTGATCCACCTGTCCGAGTAGAAGACTATAAACTGACTTGAAAATGTATCTATTACGAATCAAAAGCTTTCAACAAAATGCAAGGATGAAAGCATAACTGTCTTAACCATAGTAACGAGCAACCAATTCATGCATTTGGAAAGTCCTAATTTTAGGTAAAACATGTTTTTCATTTACCAATGTTAAGGATTTCCTTACCAGTAGGGCAAAGACACTGCCCTCCAAGGCCCCGGCATGCCAGAAAACATCTCCTGTTAACCTGGCAAGCTCTATTGCAGTAGTGTAATGAGCGTTAGCATCAAGAGGTGATCCAGCTAGCAAGCAATAGTCTCCTATTGTCTTCTGCGCACGACCAAGCCTCTTTTTCTTGGCCTTGATAAACTGTGTTCACCAAATGACGTTGCATAAGTTTAGTTTTAGTCAATAAACTAGATGACTTTAAACTAAAAATAATTACCCTCCTCCGGAATAGAAAAAGAAAAGAATCGCAACCTCTTCTGAGCTAAGGCTGGCTTGAGAATCCAAAGGAGTCTTTAAAATTGTCCCGGCAGATTCTGCACTGAGAACCCATTTCTCAAATTCCATCAACAATGAGGCGGCAAGGTCCTGAACCATTGTCAGCATGTGAAATTCCTGGGTTTTCCTATCAGAGGGAGGGAACAATATTATACGACGGTCTTTGTTGAACTTGTCCTCTAGCTGTCAAAAAAAAAGGTTACAAATGATGTGGTGGCAGAAAAATCAAAATAATATGAACAAAAACAGTGATCTCATAAAAAATAATAAATTCAAATGATGGATATTACAATTTGTATAAGCACTATTTTCTGTGAGAAGTTACTAAATAAATCATCACAGGAAAAGAGCTTCACTGAATCATAATGTACAATTTTCATAATTAGAAAGTGCTAACTGGCTAAACATAAAAAATGTCAAGGCTATTGTCTACCATATATAAAAGTCACTGTACATTTGGTATCATGGAACTGTAGTAGATACTTTTGTGGAGACTACCACAGTAAGGTCCTTTTCAGTGATATTTAAAAGCGCTCGGTTGCTCTATGTTACCAAATGACGAGGGTTCATGACACAATTAGGCCTATAAAATGTTTACAACGAAGCAAAATATAAATTATCGCCATAACTTCTGTTAGCTATATTCAGAAGTGCCTTTCACTGCATAATTTTGGCGACGATCAGTCAATGCACCATGTACACTGTACCCCCACAAGCCATTAGAAAAGGTGGCAGGCCATTCAGACATCTCAAGGAAATACCCTTATTTTGATGAATAATCTCTTAGCGATGTTATAAATGACCACTTGATAGGGACATGCGTCTATGAAGCAGCTTTTATAGACAACTAATTTCCAGCCACCCTTTCCAAATCAAACACATAGGATCAGGTTTCACTCGTGTAGGGTTGTCGAATAACGGAATGAAATGAGGGAAATAGGACCCCACTAGACTCAGGGCAGGTCTTGTGAAACATTTATAGAGGGGGTTTACGCCAGAACAGATGTTGTCTAAATCTCGTTAAGTCTAAAGAACTAAGGACACATTAGGAGTAGTGAGACTCTTATAAACTCATATATTTTCAAGTTCCAAGAAACAGACACTTCGAATACACATGTGCTCGTCGACCAAATATTGTTGATAGGAGAGATAAAACTAAAGCAAAGTTCGACTCTTAAAAATTTAACGAAAACGTCCAAATCAGTTCAGAAAGCCTCCTAAGAGGGCTTCCTAGATGTTTATTTTTAAAACTGAGCATTTTCAAATAGTCAAAAAGATTTCAAGTGGGTGAAAAAGTCCTCGAAACCTAAACGTGCGGTGTTCTTCGAATTTCTAGCGTTTCTTTTTGCCTATTAAACCATTTAAAACTTACGTTTGATCAGTATCGATTCTACAGCACATATATACCCTTCTCTTCTCTGGCATGCCAAGATAATTTGAAAGATGATTTCTCCACTAGAAAGACAGACAAACCAAATTTAATGATGCATCCCAGATCACTTGCCTCGCGATCAATGCATCACAGAAGAACGGAGACGTAACAATCTGAACTCGAGATACGAAGACAAGCAAACCTCGGCAAACTTACTCGTCTTTATAGATGAAATTATATCAGTGACAGTGACAAATGAAAACAATGGTCATACATGTTCAGCAAATCCATTCATTTCAAACACGCCATCGATCTATCATCGACAGACGGAAATGCGAATTGGGTTCTGCAGGCACCTGAGAGTCGCTGGGGTAGAAGGCGAAGCACCGTTCCACCAAAGCCGAGGTGTACCCCTTGCAGGCCGCCGTGAACTGCTCCGATACGAGGCCCAGATCCGGCGAAGACGGGCAGTGGCAGATGCCGACGACGGCCAGGATCTTCCGATTCGACTGGAAGTCCTCCCAGGGGCTGGGCGGGGAGCCGCCAACCATGAACTTGAATCGGAGGCTGCCGGTCTCCCATGGCTGGTGGGCGAAGGGGCTCTTCTGATGCTCCATGTAGAAGGAGCTGATGGAGGAGAGCGCGACTTGCCGATGCCGCACCAACATGGATACATAGCCCCGGAGCTGGTCCGGGGGAACTGGACCCCCGACAGGAAGCACGGCGACTCGGATCATGGAGCCGGTCTCCACGCTCACGTCCGGCTCCATCTTCTCCGGCCCTCACCGGCGGCGGAGCGGAGATCTGAAAGGAAGAGCCTGCGAGGAATAAGGGCCTTGGAGAGAGAGAGAGAGAGAGAGAGTTCGTTGAGTGGTAACGCCACAGGAAGCAGCACCCGCCCGAAAAAAATGCCGGATCTGATTTCGGATATCGGATCGCGTTCCGGGTCCGGACGAACGGATGGAGTTGACACGTGGATCGAGGAAATCCCTTTGTCATAGTAAATCTCTCTCGAATAATATTTTTTATTTTGTAGTAACGGAGGATGATAATCCAAAATATATAAAAAAAACATTAACAGGCATGTTATATTATATATTTAAATAGTAAGTCAATATACATTGGGTTCAAAAAAAGTGAGGCAACCCCAAAAATAAATAAACTTTGAAACAAAATCGAAATAGATTTTAGGAATAAAAAATAAAAAAATCTCTAAAAAAAACTGAATTTTTGGTACTTTAGTTGGACCCAATAAGGTCATGGACAGTATAATAGTTTTCTCATATTTATGTCTCATTTTTAAAGTAATGGGGCGTCTGGTCTCTCATGCTTTTGCATACTCTAGGTTACATTAGTCTCCGTTACTTGAAAATTAATTCATCTATGAGTTTTCATTTGTTTTACTGTGATAGTTATACATACTCATAACATTAAAGTGTTAGAAAGACGTGTTATTTGACGATGTATGTTATATCATTAATCTTACTTAAAATTATGAATGGCTCATTTTTTTTTCAACATCGTCTTATTATCAGTACATGTTGAAAATCTTTATTTAAGTTTTTGTATTTTATGGAATGAAATTTATTGGCATTTGTGTCTATCACTTGCATATAATCTACCATGTTGTTATCAGCAATAACTCTTCTAATCTAGATTTAGAGAAATATTTACAAAAAATAGTAAATAATAACAAAAATGGGATGTTAGAAATTTGATTTACTATTTGATTATAAAAAAATTATAATTGAGTCAAAATATAACTATACTATCTTGGTTTATCTCTTTAAATACAATGGATCAAATTATATAATGTCATAGTTATTTTCTCAATTAAGTCATCTATCTTAGGTGACAAGTACTCTAAATATTAAGAAAATACCAAACATATTCCAAAGAGTACATCAAAAGTACAAAATAAATTTTTAGTCTAAATGAGTCATAATTGATTCAATAATATAGTTACTTGAACTATATTATTTGTCTTCTTATGTACAATAAAATATGTTAATTTATAAAAAATATTAGTGACTAAAAAGACAATTGTTTTTCATTATGTTCATAATAGTCAAATAAAATCAATCAAGTAGTACACAATTGATTTAGAATTAGCAATATTTTGAGCTTCTGCAAGACAGTTGTGCTTCTGCAAGTGGATAATTAATTTCCACAAAATAATAAATATCTATGTATAAAATATTTTAGTTGATCAAACCCATTGTACATGTATCCATAATTCAGAGAAAATTTCCATCACCTTCATATAATTATTTCAAATAATAAAAATCAATTATTTTAGTATGAAGGCTGACCAAAGTTGTTATTTTAATGTCAAGTGCAACTCTAGCATATCTCACTCCATCTTCTTTCCACCTCACAAGCAAAGCAAATATTTGGAAGGGATAGCTACTATAAATAGTTCATTAAGAGGACTAATGCCATAGGAAGCATTGGTGGCTAAAGAAAATGCCTAATTATAGTTTGAATGGTAACTTTGCACTGATAAATGCATTATTATTTAAATATATAATAGGATTGACAATTTTTACAAAGTAATCACAATATATCAGTTAACAAACTATGGAGTTTATTTTGCAAAATAAGCCACTTGTTTAATGGTGAGTCCCTTGTCTTCTTATTGACTTCCATCTTATCAAGCAAAACTCAGGAAATTAGTTAAAAAATATTGATAAATATTTTGGCGTTGCTCTCTATCAATTTGTTGCTAAAAAAAGATACATTTAAATAAAATTTAATGCACTAAAAATGACAAAAATAGACCCTTAGAAGGATTATTAAATATTATTCTCAATTATCTCCATAGGTTAAATCCCAAATTTCTGATGGTTATCCCTAAATCAAATAATTGAAGGGGACTTACGCTTAAATAACCCATGAAAATTTATCAAATTGGGTTGTCTGAAAATTTTGCTACTTCGAATTGGGCCGGACCGGGCGCTAGTTAATTTCGTCCATTTTACCCGTTAGTGACCCGCGACACTATCCGAACCGATAGATAACCCGTCGGAGATCCGATAAATCATGAGGCCGCGAGAAGCCGGCACGTGCGAAGCCTAACCGCCAACGGTGTACGTGCATCAGGATCTCGCGTGTCGTGGAGACGCATATTCTTCCACACTCCGACGAGGATAAGTTGTCTCTCCGGAACGAGATAAGCATTCGAAGCTTGCCTTCCTTCCGCCGGCGAGGATCCATGGGGGGAGGGAGGCGGCGCTTCTCCAAGAACGGCGGGGCCCGAGGGCGAGGTCTCTTCGTGGAGGGAGGCCTCCTCAACGACTGGCAGGAAGGGCCCCGGTTCTCTGGTTCTTCCTCCTCGATCCAAGGTTCTCTCCATCTGTTCTCTTCTTTCATAGCCGAAACCCTAGGCGCTCCCGGTCTCCTCCTGGATGAGATCCGTTCGTGTGCGCAGGGGGACGCGTGAAGCAAGAAGCCGGTGGATCGGCGTCGTCGGCTAAGCCGCGGGGCGGCGGCGGAAAGAAAATATCTGGTTCGGTTGAGAAGTCAATCAAGCCGCAGAGGGGGTGGAATGCCTTCGGTTATAGCTATCCGGAGGAATCAGGTGCTGTGGACGGAGAAGGCCGTCGTGGCAGCGATGGCGCTCCTGTTGTTCTTCGCAACTTTGGTGAAGAGTCTGCTGTCACAGTATTTGTGGACAATACGTCACGCACAGATCCAACAGAAGATGTGCCTTCTTATGATTGTTATTTCGCGTCACTCGGTGGATCTCACTCTGGTTTAGGATTTCAAGGTGATGGCGAGCAGCAGGTTGAGGGGATGGAGGAAGAAGAGGAAAAAGCGAAGGAAGCAGCGGTAGTAGTCACTGAATCTTCGCCGGTTCCGAAAGGGAACAAAAAGAAGAACGCGGGATTTCTCTCCATCGGAGGATTGAGACTGTACACTGAGGACATTTCTTCTCCCGACGAAGATAGTGATGGGCTTCTGGATGATAATGACGAAGACTATGAAGATGATGATGGTGATTCCGTTGAAGAAAAGTTTCAAGACTCTGCTGAGGATTCTACCTCCGACAGCGAGGAAGAAGAAGACAGCTCAGAGGATGATACAGTTTCTGATGATTACGGTGATGTCTCAGATATTGATGAAGAGGTGATGGAGGACTATCTGGCAGGAATCGGTGGCGCGGACGAATTGTTGAAAGCAGAATGGTTAGCTGAAAATCTTGAGGAGTATGATATGGATAATTCGTCCACCGGCGACAGCAGTGATCAAAGTGCTGAGAAACTTGGGCCACTTGCGGTCATGAAATTATCCAAAGAGTATGGTATGCAGAGGGCAAAAGAAAAAAAAAAGAAAGTTAAGAGAAGCAACAGTGGGAGCAACCTAGGTCTTCCCATTCGTGCTAACAAGTCTACACCTTCGGACGACTTATTGTTTGCTAAAGATCGTAGAGCAATTTCAGGAAAAAAAACGAGGGACTATACTGTGCTTTCTCGTTCGTGGCCCTCCAATACTCGGAAAAGTAAGATGGACAAGAAAATTAGAGGTAAAGAAAATTATATTCTCGAGGTACCAACTACTTCTTCAAAGTGTTATTGCATATTTCATAGGCAGGCTTTAATATCTGGCACCCCTGTGCTGTTCAGTTAGTTGATAGATATTAACTTTGCATAGCAACCGCTAGCTCAGTCGTATACTTTTTTATTTGTAAGGAGCAACGAGACTTTTCATATTATTTTAATGTTTTTTAAGAAAATATTACAATGGTATTTTGCATAATTAGCTAGATCCATGTGATCTCGCTGGAAACTAAACTTGGGTATTGAATTTATAATTTACCCATTTTAGCCTTTGCTTTTTGCACGACAATCATGATCAGAATAAACTAATTGTCTTGGATCGGTTCTGGCCGTTTACTTGCAGCCCAGCTCCCCCCCCTTTTCTTTCAGTACCTGCGTGTTGATGTTGCCCTCGTATTTCCTCCTGCTACTCAGATCTTCGAATTAGAGAAAGCTTATTCTCGTGAAGTTATTTGTTCTTCATATTGTTTTTAATTGTGTCGATTTCCTTTTCTGTTTGTCCAGGTGAAAAGAAGAAGCATCGTAAAGAATTGATGGCTAAAAAACGTCGAGAAAGGATGCTTAACCGCGGTGTTGATCTTGAACAAGTGAACCTTGTGAGTCATTTTTGCGCATTTTTTTCTTTTTTTTTTGAGAATTAGTTGCGTGTAATTTTGGGCTCTACATCCGCCTCTAACGAAAGTTGATCAATTCCTGGCTTCAAAATTGTAGGAGTTGAGACGGATGGTTCTAGCTGAGCGTGATGTTTTCTCATTCCAACCCATGCACTCTCGTGACTGTGCGCAGGTTTGCTTGCCCCCCCCCCCCAAAAAAAAAAAAAAAAAAAAAAAGCCTTCTCCTTTTAGCATTTCATTGTAGATTCTGTTGGCCCAGAGTACAAACCTCTTCAAGTGACAATCATGGGATCTCTGATGAGAAAGAAGACAAAAAAAAGGGCAGTAAAAAAATGATTTGGAAAGGTTTTCAGAAAAAATCTTGAATTTATTTTCAAATTTTCTAGGTGCAACGTCTGGCGTCCATCTATCGTCTCCGCTCAGGCTGTCAAGGTTCCGGAAAGAGGAGGTATTTTCCATTTTTTTTTTTTTATAATCTCGTTCAGCAGGGGGCGGGTGGAGGATTGCAGCCGTTATTTGTTTCCTTTTTTGACTGGTGGAGTACTGCGATATTCTTTGGTTTTACTCATGGACGGGATTAGTTAGACATGCCTAATTAGGGCAGGGAGAGGAGGACGAGTGAGCCTGACTGCACTCCATTGACGATGGGTTCTTTTCCAGATTTGTGACGGTCCTGCGAACGGCCCATACATCTTTACCCTCTTCAAATGACGCGCACCGACTGGAGAAGGTCTCCTTCCCTTGATTTTCTCTTAATTTCTTATGATTTATAATCATCTTCCCATGACGGGATTAGGTCTGATGAAGCTTGTGAATTTTTTTTTTTTTTAATTCCAGTTGCTAGGGTTGGACGATGAGTCTGATTTTGCCGTCGGTCCTGGCAAGGAGGGGAGGATCCCGGTTCGAGCGTGGAGCAGCCGAGGGCGATCATCTGGTCCTCCGCAGCGGTCCGCACCGGGGAAACTGATGAAGAGCTCCGGCGGCGGCGCGGGGAGGAGGCGGAGCTCCGCCGGCGGCGCCGGCGGCGTGTATGCAGATAAGCCGGTATCCTTCGTCTCCTGTGGGGTGATGCAGGTCGACCCGGAGGCGGCGGCAATGGTGATCGACTCCAAGGAAGGGGGCTCGCCGGAGGGGACTGAACAGTCGCCGGCGGCGCCGCCGGAGGCGGGCTCCTCCAGGATAGGCGCCTTCGAGCTGCACACGAAGGGCTTCGGGTCGAGGATGATGGCGAAGATGGGCTTCGCCGAGGGCGGTGGGCTCGGGCGGGACGGGCAGGGCATCGTCTCGCCGATAGAAGCCGTCAGGAGGCCCAAGTCGCTGGGGCTGGGAGTTCAGTTCGACGGCGGCGCCGCGGCCGGCGATGACGCGGTTGTGGAGAGCGCCGCCGTGTCCCGGCGGAAGCCGCCGCGGCGGGCGCCGAGAGCGGAAGATGGCAGAGGGATCGGGTCGTTCGAGAGGCACACGAGGGGGTTCGGGTCGAGGATGATGGCGAGGATGGGGTACGTGCCCGGGTCCGGCCTCGGCAGGGACGCCCAAGGGATCACCGCCCCGCTGACCGCCGTAAAGCTGCCCAAGTCCCTGGGCCTGGGGGCCAGCGCCTGACTCTTATTTGGGCTGGCGTTCTTAAGTGCATTCTGGCCCATCAATGCTTGTGATAATGGGCTTCCTTGGCCCATTATCCCCAGCCAGTGATCCCTCTCGACCCATATTTGAACTCGGGTCTAAGTGCATGGGCCCATTAACAAATTCAGTGTGCATCCCTAATCCCACACCACGGTCAGCTGGGGGAGGGGTCTCAAATGCGGTCAACTGGTGTGGGCTCGTGCAAGCACATGCAATGTGGCAAACACATGATGTGGAGGACATGTATGGATGTTGAGCATGCTAGGAGTAGGGGTGCATGGGTGTGCATGATGGTGGGAGTCCTCTGCGTGATGTAAAATAAACATGTATTCCATGCAATCAATGTAAAATAAATTAACTTCATTTCACATTAAATACGTATCATTTAACATGAGGTAATGCATCAAATATACGAATTCTACATTAACTATAACATCGAATTGCAATAATATCAATTTCACTATGAGGAATTATCAAGTTTGCATGTTGATGTGAAAATTATCAATATTTTTATAAAATATCATAATGAGAAAAGTAATGATTAGGACATTAAAATCAATGATAGTTTGTACAATAAAACATGGGCATGAAAATTCATTTTCTATTATTTACTCATCATGTTACATCATTATTTTTTAATCATATTGACATTGAATTAATTCATTGAATTTAGATCATTTGAGCTATTACGTAAGATATTTTAAAAATTAGTAAAGAAAACGAATGCAACAAATTGTAGTGGTCTCCCCCTTTAGTATAGGCATAATTCACTAAAAATGTTCAAGTCATCATAAACCAAATGGTGTCACAGATGTAGTGAGTTTTTAATCTACTAAAAGGGCAAGCAAGATTGTGGAAACCACTACCTAAGAAAAGAGAATGACCTTTGATGGTTCAAGGAGCTAACCATCGCATAAATAGAGGATGTACACCAATCACCTAAATAAGACACCAAACTTTAAAAAAAGAATTGGAAGTTGAGCATAACATAGAGGATGCACACAACACATCAAGCACACACAACAACAACTGCATGCACATGCAAAAGTGGCATGATGAGTGCAGCTAACATGGGGGACACACAAGACATGGCACGATTATGTGCTTGATGATAACATGGCAAATGTACACAACATGGAGGATGCATGCACCATAGAAAATGCACCATGACACAACAAACATGCATAGTAAGACACAAATATGCACAATGTTGAGAGTATCATTGAGAAGCTATTACAACTCCTACTGAATGGTCAACATTGGAGTTGAGGGGGGTACAATAGCTAGTTGGCAACCCCCACCCCTATAAAGAGGGGGAATGCCCATTGTATGGACTCAAAAGGAGGAAACATGAAGATTTGAGCACTCTAGGCACTAGGGAGCTTGAGATGACCAGCTGGATGCCAAGACGGTATGTAGTGTCAGCACATAAAGGAGCCCTATCACATGACACTTAGGTCTAGGGCCCAGCACCTGATTCTTGTTTGGGCCTGGATTCTCAAGTAGGTATGAGTCCAACTATATTTGTGTTAATGGGTCTATTTGGGTCATATCTAAGTTATCAGTGCTTGTCAACCTAGATTTGAACTCAGGCTAGTATGTATGGGACTAGACTATTAAAAAAATTGATCTAGCCTTATTCTCATTGTGTGTGTGTGTGTGTATGGGGGGGGGTTGACTTGACTGCAGTAACAAATGGGGTGAGGATTGGGAGGGCCCAAAAGTCCACCAAAGTGATATGATAAAAGAATCTCCTAGGGGAGGATATTTCATCTGTAAAGGGCTACATCAAGTAAAGACTCACTTGGCCTGACACATGTAAAAAGTCACACTAATGACATAGGAGTCAACATTGAATTCCATTCAACTATTAGGTGCCTTACAATTGCATGAAGACCATTTCATTAGTTGATCAGACAATGGTGTTGACCGATAGTATCCACAACTTTCTCTCTTAGAAAGAAGCATCCAGATTAAGCCTAATGTTATCACATCCTACATGAAGTCATGCTAGAGTTCTAGTATAAAACTTCCTATTGCTTCTTGGGTGTGAATGAACTTCCTACTGCTCCCAATGGACAATGTTGAGGCCATCTTAGGCATGAATTTCCTCATGAGGTCTCAAGTTAAATTGTTTCCTTAGTTGCATGGCATACTTATTGTAGAAAGATAGAGATGCTTCATTACAGAGCAACACACCATAGAAAATGCTGCAAATCTTGTTCATGCATTATGACTGTGGACAGCTGGTGAATAAGGAGCATGGACCTTCCTCATGACACCCTATGAGAGCAAGATGAGGGGCACATGACTCCCAAGAGATCACCACTCTTACTAACAGTGGTTCGTGTTAATGGGCCTCATGGTCCACTCTTTCATTAGTTGACTCGCACCATCTAGTGATGCTTCTCAGGCCTAGACGTGTGGGCCCACATTAATCCCGTCAATAGCGGAGCCCGGACGGCACTAGGGGAGAAGAGGACCCCACCCAATTAAGGATCCGGCAACGAAGTCAACGTTCAGCGGAGATTTGCGGGATGATGCCATTGGGCTCCCCGCCCCTGCCCCCCAAGAGACGCTACCCTCGAACTACACTGTACTTAATAGTATCCTTCATAACTGGGCCTAACGTCAGCTCCCAGCCCATCTTAATGGCCCTCTAGTCGAGAGAGAGGAGAGAGAGAGAGAGAGAGAGGCTGGGCGGGAGGCTTCTCCCTCCCGAGTTCAATCACAGACTGACATAACTTCCGTCCGGCAGGAGAGGTGGGGATGGAGATGGCGGGGGCTTCCCGGCAGCTGAGGATCTGGTGGGTCGTCTCCCTTCTGACGGTGCTGCAGAGCGGCGGCGGCCATGGTTTCTACCTCCCGGGGAGTTATCCCCAGAGACACAAGGTCAACGAATCCTTATACGTGAAGGTGAACTCCATCACCTCCTTCATCACGGAGGTGCCCTACGGGTACTACAGCCTCCCCTTCTGCCAGCCGGAGGGCGGCGTCCACGACAGCGTCGAGAACCTCGGAGAGCGCCTCATGGGAGATCTCATCGAGGATTCCCCCTACCGCTTCCAGATGCTCACCAACGCCTCGAAGATCGTCCTCTGCCGCACCGGCCCCCTCTCCTCCGACGATTTCGCCCTCCTCCGCAAGCGCATCGACGAGATGTACCAAGTCAACCTCATCCTTGACAATCTACCCGCCATCCGCTACGCCCAGTTGGAAGGGTTCTCCGTCCACTGGACGGGCTACCCCATCGGAATCCACGACGATGAGTACTACGTCTTCAATCACCTGAAATTTAGGGTTCTTGTCAACAAGTATGAGGATAACGCCGCCGTTGGAGTCATTGGCGCCGGCGAGGCCGGTGGTGCGATTCTGGCTGGGGCTGCCGCCGGCGACAGCGACGGCCATGGAGCAGCTGGGTACATCGTGGTCGGATTCGAGGTCGTCCCCTGCAACGTCGAGCACGATCCAGAGGCCGTCAAGGGCCTGAAGATGTATGAAGAATACCCCGGGGAGATCCAGTGTGATCCGAATAACTTGGTCATGGGTTTGAGGCGGCAGCAGTCATTGGTGTTCACCTACGAGGTGGAGTTCGTACAGAGCGACATCAGGTGGCCGTCCCGATGGGACGCCTACCTCAAGATGGACGGCGCCAAGGTCCACTGGTTCTCCATCCTCAACGCCCTCGTGGTCATCCTCTTCCTCGCCGGTGTCGTCCTCGCGATCCTGCTGCGCACGGTGAGGAGGGATCTGGTGAAGTACGGGGAGCTCGACAAGGAGCAGCAGGCCCAGATGAACGAGGAGCTCTCAGGCTGGAAGCTGGTGGTGGGGGACGTCTTCAGGGTCCCCAGCAACCCTTCCCTACTCTGCATCATGATCGGCGATGGAGTCCAAATCCTGGGCATGGCGCTGGTGACCATCTTCTTCGCCGCCATGGGCTTCATGTCCCCGGCCTCAAGAGGGAACCTCATCATCGGCATGCTCTTCTTCTACTTGGTCCTCGGCATCGCCGCCGGCTACGCCGCCGCCAGGCTCTGGAAGACGCTCCGCTCCGGCGACCACTCCGGATGGGTCTCCATCTCCTGGGGAGTGGCCTGCTTCTTCCCCGGAATTGCCTTCCTCATCCTCACCGCCATGAATTTCCTCCTGTGGGGGAGCCACAGCACCGGGGCCATCCCCTTCTCCGTCTTCCTCCTCCTCTTCCTGCTCTGGTTCTCCATCTCCGTCCCTCTCACCCTCTTCGGCGGCTTCCTCGGGTCCAGAGCTCCCCACGTTGCCTTCCCCGTGAGGACGAATCAGATCCCCCGGGAGGTTCCCCCACAGAAGTACAATTCATGGCTTCTGGTTCTCGCCGCTGGCACCCTCCCCTTCGCGACTCTCTTCGTCGAGCTCTTCTTCATCGTGAACAGTATCTGGTCCGGCCGGGTCTACTACGTCTTCGGGTTCCTCCTGATCGTCTTCATCCTCCTCGTCGTTGTCTGCGCGGAGGTCTCTGTGGTCCTGACCTACACCCACCTCTGCGTGGAGGAATGGCGATGGTGGTGGAAGGCCTTCTTCTCCTCCGGCTCCGTCGCCATATACACCTTCCTATATTCCGTCAGCTATCTGATTTTCCAACATAACAGGCTCAGAGGGCCGGTCTCGGTGGCACTTCTCCTCGGCTACTCCTTCCTCATGGCCTTCGCTCTCATGCTCGCCACCGGCACCGTCGGGCTGCTCTCCTCTTTCTGGTTCGTGCATTACCTGTTCTCCTCTGTGAAAATTGGCTGATGTGGGCTCCCTTTCTCGTCGATCAGCTTGGCCTGAGGGTTCTCCCTCATGGGTCTTCTTCCCTCAGCTAAGAAAGAGATCGGTCGGTTGAAGAAATAATGTCCTCCCTCTCTCTCTCTCTCTCTCTCTCTCTCTCCTCTCTCACCATTGGGCGTTCTATCCAGTTCACTGGGTAGCCTTTGTACCAATCAACGGAAGCAAGAATTATGCGGAAAAATGCCTCAGCCTAGTTAATGGACTTCACCTCCTCTCTCTCTCTTTCTCTCGATCGACGTTAGGTGTTCTATCCAGTTCAGTGGGTAGGCCCTGTACCCATCAATGGAAGCAAATACTACGCTTCAGCTCATTTATTAGATTTTTCCTCTCTCTCTCTCTCTCTCTCTCTCTCTCTCTCTCTCTCTCTCGCTCGCTCCACGTTGGGAGTTATACACAGTTCAGCGATCAGCCCTTGTACCCATCGACGAAAGCAAGTATTATTCTTAAACCCTGGTATTGGATCTCTCTCTATCTCTCCTTCCCTCCCTCCAAAATGAGAGATTGAAAGAATTTCGAAGGAAACCCGGCAAAACTATGAGGCGCTGGTCAAGTGAGAATAAGCGGCCCAAGCATAGTTGACGCCTCAAATAATGGCTCCCTCTGGGATAACCACGTCAGCCCATTTCATCTTATCTTTGTAAAAATAACATTTTTTTAGTCTGAAACTTTGAATCATGCGTAAGTAAACAGAAAGTCCGTTGTTTTGGCAAGTTTAAGAATGAACCCCCAGGAAACGTCATCTTACTTCACTTCCGAATAAACAAGCTTCGTATAATGCTGAAACCTCATTAATAGATAGCAAAGTCATGCATATGTGATTCAATTATGAGTTAGAAATTGTCAGATGAAATATGAATCGAAGTGAATACCATCACTTATGACATTATACCCTTTTTTAGATATACATGCATAAATAGTAATGTTTATACAATCTACATGCACGTGTCTACATTGAAGTGGAAGGTTTCATATTGATTTTCTCCAACTAATATTCTTATTCCCTGATTTAACTTTTTGTCTCAATTTTGCTATGCGTTCTTGTCATATAATCTTACTCCCTTCCCTTCCTCTCTCTCTCTCTCTCTCTCTCTCTCTCTCTCTCTCTCTCTCTCTCCAATATCCCTCACAACGCTCATACTCTCTCAAGCGACCACATACCACATCAGAACACTTTGCTCATAAACAAACAAAGACAAAGAGCATCAGGATCAGCAAATGCTATCATTCAGGTACATAAAGTTTGACTTTTTCTCACCTATGCACTAACTAGCCATAGTACATCCAAGAATTGGCTGCTGGATCCCCAAATTCACTGCATGAGCATCAAAATCATTGCCAAAAAGCTCAACATGAACAACCACATCAAACCCATGCAGAATCCTTGGGCAATTAATTAGGGCAAATAATTAGGTTGTAACGATATAGTAGTTTTGACAAAGATATTCAGTGATTGTAGCAATATTTGGTCTAAAAAATACTAATTGTCTTTAGTGAGAAATTGGAGGTCTTATGGCCACAAAAAATTATTTTATGTGTGTTGACACACACATCTCATTTGTGGACACAACCAATTTTGTCTACACATAGACTGGGTTATATAAGAAATCAATTTTAAACTGAAAAATCGTAAAAATTTTATAAATCTCAATTCACCCCCTTTTGGTGTTTCAACTAATCATATTTTCAGCATAATCTAGTTAATTACTTCCAAACGATATATACTTCAAAAAATGTCCACTAATATGTGCCCCTCAAAGGATGACATGATGTGGTCGCAAACATGAATAGAGTATCAGACTGGAACCCCTTTCAACTCGTAGGATAATTTTGCCAAGGAATTAGAAGAGAAATTTCTACCTAGGGACAGTGTCTAGATGATAAGAAACACCCTTTGGTGGTTGTAGCACACATGTCACTTGAGGAAATATGTGAACTAATTTGCTTCACTCATCATTTACTTCAAAAATATGTTGGAAAAATATAAAATATTTAATTTTATGACATGATTGTATGGCTATGCATAAACATACAAGAATCCACGATGCCAATGGTTGACATGGTGGTAGAACCACGATGAGGGTGGCTGTGGCACAAAATGGAACGAGCATTATATAAACATTCATAGGCATAACCCCAAAAAGGTTTAGGGAGGTCCTTAATTCACCATGGTAGCACAATAAGACAATCAGCCTATGGACATATGTTTTATCTATCGACGGCCACATTGGGTAAGGGACTGCCCGTCCTCCATAAACATAAAACACTGAGGACATTGATAACATATATATTACAACAAAATAGGCATTGATTGACCTTAAACTCTACTCCATCAATTTATCAACAATGGTGTTGATCAATAGTGTCCACAACTTCCTCTCTTAGAAATAATCATTAAGGCTGACCCTAATATTATCACGAGGGAATGACCAAATCAAGGCCGTCAATTTAATGGCATGGACCCTGATCAATGCCACACATGGAGCCATGCTAGAGGTCAGAATATAAGAGATATGATGTATTTTATGATGATGCCATTGGACGATTCTGATGCCATTTTAAGTATAAATTTTCTCATCCGAGCTCAAGCCTGGCGTTTCGTTAGTTGCTTTTTGTGGCAAAAGCAGCATGCATGCAAAAAAGGGCTGAAGACGTTGTTCGCTCCTTATAATTGTGAGACGTCGTATAGAAAGGGGCGGAGGCCCTCCGAGAGTGAGATGAGGGGCCTCTCTGATCCATATACTTCAGCTAGGAATGCTTCTCTACCCATGTTAATAAAGTCAACGTGGAGGTCCATTAGAGTGTGAGCCCAGATTTTCCGGTGAAAAATGGAACTCGAACGGCATGCAGGGAGAAGAACAGATCGGGAAGTCGCCGCCCAATTAAGAATGAAGTAAAGATGTCAAACGTCATCTTTATCGGGCCTTACGTCAGGTCCCAGCACGCCTTAATGGTCCTCTAGATGAGAGAGAGAGAGAGAGAGAGAGGCTGGGCGGGCGGCTTCTCCCTCCGGAGTTCAATCAGAGACTGACATAACTTCCGTCCGGCGGCAGAGGTGGGGATGGAGATGGCGGGGGCTTCCCGGCGGCTGAGGATCTGGGCGGCGGTCTCCCTCCTGACGGTACTGCAGAGCGGCGGCGGCCATGGTTTCTACCTCCCCGAGAGCTATCCCCAGAGACACAAGGTCAACGAATCCATCTACGCGAAGGTGAACTCCATCACCTCCGTCATCACGGGGTGCCCTACGGGTACTACAGCCTCCCCTTCTGCCAGCCGGAGGACGGCGTCCACGACAGCGTCGAGAACCTCGGAGAGCTCCTCATGGGAGATCGCATCGAGGACTCCCCCTACCGCTTCCAGATGCTCACCGACGCCTCGAAGATCGTTCTCTGCCGCACCGGCTCCCTCTCCTCCGACGATTTCGCCCTCCTCCGCAAGCGCATCGACGAGATGTACCAAGTCAACCTCATCCTTGACAATCTACCCGCCATCCGCTACGCCCAGTTGGAAGGGTTCTCCGTCCACTGGACGGGCTACCCCATCGGAATCCATGACGGGGACTACTACGTCTTCAATCACCTGAAATTTAGGGTTCTTGTCAACAAGTATGAGGATAACGCCGCCGTTGGAGTCATTGGCGCCGGCGAGGCCGGTGGTGCGATTCTGGCTGGGGCTGCCGCCGGCGACAGCGACGGCGACGGCGATGGAGCAGCTGGGTACGTCGTGGTCGGATTCGACGTCGTCCCCTGCAACGTCGAGCACGATCCAGAGGCCGTCAAGGGCCTGAAGATGTACGACACATACCCTGGGGAGATCCAGTGTGACCCGAGCAAACTGGTCATGGGTGTTAGGGAGAAGCAGTCCCTGGTGTTCACCTACGAGGTGGAGTTCGTACAGAGCGACATCAGGTGGCCGTCCCGATGGGACGCCTACCTCAAGATGGACGACGCCAAGGTCCACTGGTTCTCCATCCTCAGCTCCCTCGTGGTCATCTTCTTCCTCGCCGGCGTCGTCCTCGCGATCCTGATGCCCACACTGAGGCGGGATCTGGTGAAGTACGGGGAGCTCGACAAGGAGCAGCAGGCCCAGATGAACGAGGAGCTCTCAGGGTGGAAGCTGGTGGTGGGGGACGTCTTCAGGGTCCCCAGCAACCCTTCCCTACTCTGCATCATGATCGGCGATGGAGTCCAAATCCTGGGCATGGCGCTGGTGACCATCTTCTTCGCCGCCATGGGCTTCATGTCCCCGGCCTCGAGAGGGAACCTCACCATCGGCATGCTCTTCTTCTACTTGGTCCTCGGCATCGCCGCCGGCTACGCCGCCGCCAGGCTCTGGAAGACGCTCCGCTCCGGCGACCACTCCGGATGGGTCTCCATCTCCTGGGGAGTGGCCTGCTTCTTCCCCGGATTTGCCTTCCTCATCCTCACCGCCATGAATTTCCTCCTGTGGGGGAGCCACAGCACCGGGGCCATCCCCTTCTCCGTCTTCCTCCTCCTCTTCCTGCTCTGGTTCTCCATCTCCGTCCCTCTCACCCTCTTCGGCGGCTTCCTCGGGTCCAGAGCTCCCCACGTTGCCTTCCCCGTGAGGACGAATCAGATCCCCCGGGAGGTTCCCCCACAGAAGTACAGTTCATGGCTTCTGGTTCTCGCCGCTGGCACCCTCCCCTTCGCGACCCTCTACGTCGAGCTCTTCTTCATCGTGAACAGCATCTGGTTCGCCTGGGTCTACTACGTCTTCGGGTTCCTCCTGGTCGTCGTCATCCTCCTCGTCGTTGTCTGCGCGGAGGTCTCTGTGGTCCTGACCTACACCCACCTCTGCGTGGAGGAATGGCGATGGTGGTGGAAGGCCTTCTTCTCCTCCGGCTCCGTCGCCATATACACCTTCCTATATTCCGTCAGCTACCTGATTTTCCAACAGAACAGGCTCAGAGAGCCGGTCTCGGTGGCACTTCTCCTCGGCTACTCCTTCCTCATGGCCTTCGCTCTCATGCTCGCCACGGGCACCGTCGGGCTGCTCTCCTCTTTCTGGTTCGTGCATTACCTGTTCTCCTCTGTGAAAATTGGCTGATGTGGGCTCCCTTTCTCGTCGATCAGCTTGGCCTGAGGGTTCTCCCTCATGGGTCTTCTTCCCTCAGCTAAGAAAGAGATCGGTCGGTTGAAGAAATAATGTCCTCCTCTCTCTCTCTCTCTCTCTCTCTCTCTCTCTCTCTCTCTCTCTCGCGTAGCAGTAACCATCAACTTCTTTCTCACGCTCAAGATCAATTGAACCACCAACCCCATGTTTCTTCTCTCACTAACATCAGAAACCGCCAACCTCGTTGACCTCTCTCCGAACAGTTAAGCACCACCTCTCTCTCTCTCTCTCTAGATCGACGTTAGGTGCTTTATCCAATTCAGGGGGCAGGCCCTGTATCAATCAATGAAAGCAAGTACAATGCTCCAACCCATTTATTAGATTTTCCTCCGCCTCTCTCTCTCTCTCTCTCTCTCTCTACTGCATCCCTCACAACACTCATACTCCCTCAGTTAACCACATAAGATCACATTGCAGATGAACAGACAGCACCAAAGAGGGAAGAGGAGCATCAAAATCATCAGAATCCCAGAATTTTGATGAGGATTGAATTCACCTCAAAAACCGGCCACGGGATCCCCACATTCCCTCCATGAGCCTCAAAATCATCGCCAAGAAGCTCAACATGATAATGATCCCCTCAGCCCAATGAGCAGTAAAAGAACTACCGGTGGACCCTTTCCTCATCATTTCCATTAAACAACAAGAATAAACAGCGTTCCCCAGCTGAAAACGGAGCATGCCCACATAACAATGGTGATCTCATCCAGATCCCTGTCGACCTCCGTTTCATGGATCCCACCAGCACCAAGAACAGCTAACACCCAGACCCCATGTTAAAGTCAGCCATGGCCCAGAGTCTTCCAAAAGAGATGGGGCCATTGGTGGGGATGATCCCCACACAGCTAGATTCCCCCTAGAGCATCACAGAAGGCTGAGCTGGGGTTCAAGTTCTATGTTCATGAAGGAGAATGAGATTGGAACCCACTTTAGAGGATCACACAAAAGCTCTCATGGTTAGGATTTCAAAAGGGAGGGCAACTAATGCGGGGGAAACTGCAACGTAGAACAGATGAACAGGACAACTGATTATTATAGGAAAATTTGGATTGCACAGAGGGATGGCTACTGCAATAGAATGAACTCAGGCAAAGATAACAAAGGCAAAGCTATGGCCACTGCCTCCTGCCAGGTTTATGTCAGATATATTCTCACCGAGATGGAGTGCTCTACAATGGTTACTTGAGTTTCCATCTTCTCTCGCATACTGGAAGAGCCCAGGCGACTTATTCCGCACAACAGATCCCACCCAGGTAAAATAGCTCAAATTGCTACCGCAGAACGTTCGATTCCGGGTTGGGATACGTTGATAGTAATCGACAGAAAGAGAATGCAAGAATTATCAATCCAAGTTCAGCGGAGATCTCTACCTGATAAATAGCAATGCAAGCACATTCGAAGAGATTATAGACCCAAAAAAGTGACCATCCGGAGTGTAGAGCGGGTGATCCGAATCAAAGACAAAATGAAATCAAAATCACGGTCTCCCGGCGGCGAGAGTCTCAAGATGGCACAAGGTACTGGGAATAAGAGATAAGAGACACGAGCACACGGTAGAACGTGGCATATCTAGAACCCAAGCTTGGTGCGGCGCCAGTGCCTCCTCTTGGCGTTGTAGCGGATGGTGTTGTCCGTCCTCATCCGGATCCAGTAGGGGATGGGCCTATTCTGCCTCATCTTCTTCGCCAGCTTCTTCTTGATCATGAAGCTCTTGTGCGACGGCTGCAGCATCCGACGGAAGGCGATGAGTACTCATAGTGCGCGAGTCGAGAGAAGATAAACGACGAGAGAAGGGAACTCCTCGGACATCAGAAGCCGAAAGACACAGAAAATCGAAGGCTACAGAGGGGCCGAGAATCACCATTTTCGCCGATGGAGGGAGAAGCCGGGAACCGAGGGGGGCCGGAGGACAAACCCTAAAACGTTCCGCTCGATCGCCGCCACCGCCGCCGCCGCGCGTTTGAAGATGATCCTTAGCATGTTCACATATAAAGGGATGGATTTTATTAAAATATACAAATAAAAATAATTAATTACATAAATACCTTGTAAAAATACATTTACAGTAATGTCCTCTGGAACGGCGTAACAGGGCCGGTATGCCCGTGTCTTCTATGTAGCCATCATCCGGTCACGTGGAAACACCTATTATCACGTGATGCCAGGGCCCATTCTGTTCTAAATAGTCGGGCCTAGCCCGAGCCCGAGCCCGATCTCGGCCCGCCCTACCAACGCACCTCTCACCGGGCCCGAAAGTTTTCGGCCTTGATGGGCTGGGAGTTCGCAAAATATTTTTGGGCCGGGCCTCTATATTATAACATGACAGGTGTCATCCGCTCACTTAAATGGGCCGGCCCGGCCCAGCCCGTACTTTTAATGCCGACAAGCCGACAGCAGCCGGCCGAGCGCCACCTCGTGGTCTCCGCCCCCCGCCGCCCGTTGTTGTCTCGGCCTCCCGGTGACAACCGCCACCGCGTCCTAGCTGGCGGCGGTCGTCGCGAGAAAGTCAACCTCTACCCCGTTTTCCAAACCCCGGTTGACTTCTTCCGCGTGGTGACCAGGACCAACGCCAGCCGGCAGGTGGATAAACTCGAACATCGAAGTAACCTTTGACTTTGTTCTCTCCCCCCCATACTAAGCCGAAATTGATACGGTCAACGGAGCACTTTCCGTGGAGAACGCAGCGTTACTACGATACGCCGGTGTTCTATTCTTTCGGCGTTGACTTGATAACAATTTTATGTTTAATGATACCATAATTCAAGGTGTTTTTTTACATTTTTTATAAATATGTCGTAATAATTATTTAATAAGTTGGATTTTAATACTATTATATGACGTTGACGTGACACTAAAGTTTCTTCAAATGGGCAAGTTGCCGCGTTGACCGGGTCCAGTAAATATCGTAATATTATAATCACATAATTACGTGAATCACACCTAATTGGCGGATGAAAGCTTTGCAGGCGCAGTGCGTTATCCGGAAGGGAAGCCTTCGATAGATAGCTGTCGGGCTAGGGTTTGACTTTTCAATGGTCAAAGACATGGCCCTCCGTAAGGACTAGCGATCATGGCCCTCCGCAGAACTCACGGCGGAAGTATAAAGCCCGGCTTGTCTCTCGCGTGAATCTATCTACGCTCTCTCTCGCTTGGTCGCTCGCCCTGCGCATCGTTGCCGTCGTGGGGATAGGAGAGAAGTCCATGCAGGATCCCATCGCCGCCTGCTTCGGGGGCGGTGGCGCCGCCAAGGGGGCGCTCTCGAGCAGTACTCCGGCGGAGGCCCTCGTCTCCACCTCGGTCTACGAGACCGACGCCGGCGAGGCGACTTTCACCTGGTTCCGCACCGCTCTGGGTCTCTCCCTCCGTGTTGATCTCGACCTCCCTTCCGCCGCAGCTCCCTCCTTCTTCCCCGCCTCTCCGGCCGCCGCCGCCTGGGAGGAAGACGCCCACTCCTTCCGCCTCCGGCCATGGCTTCTCTGGAAGCGGCGAGGCACGCAGAGATTCCGTTCCGCGCAGAAGAAGGACAGAAAGAAACTGGTGGTGGATTTCGCGTGGGATCTCAGGAAGGCCCGCTTCCCAGCCGGCGGCGGCCCCCAGCCCGCCGGCGGGTACTTCGTCTCCATCTCCGTCGCCGGCAAGCTGTTCCTCGTCGTGGGGGACATGGAAACGGAGGCCTACAAGAAGGCAAAATACAGGAGGAGCTCCATTAATGGAAGGCGGGCGCTTCTTCTCTCCAAAAAGGAGCACGTCGTCTTCCCCAGCTCCGGCAGGACCTACCGGACCCGAGCTCGGATTGGCGGCCAGGAGAAGGAGATATTTCTGGACCTGAGCGGCGCCGAGAGGGGAAGGGACGGCAGTATGCGGGTGGCGCTGGACGGGGAGATAATTCTTGACGTGAATCAGTTGGAGTGGAAGTTCCGGGGGAACGAGAAGGTGGAGCTTATGGGCGGCGCCGCCGCGATTCACGTCTCCTGGGACGTCCACCGGTGGCTCTTCCGCCGGGATCCGGACCCCTCCGCCACCGCCGCCGCCGCCGCCGCTGCCCACTTCACCGGCGAGCTGGGGGACGCCGTGCTCATCTTCCGGTTCGAGGGGCAGAAATCGGAGGAGGAAGACGGCGGCGGGATGAGGAGATCAGGGAAGAGGTGGGGCCTCAGGAAGACGGAGTCTTCCTCTTCCTCCTCCTCGGCCGCCTCGTCGGGGAGGAGCTCGTCGATCATGGACTGGGCGAGCGCCGAGGAGGAGGAGTTGCAGAACTCGGAGAGCTCCTCTCTTCTGGTTTCCATCTGGAAGAGTTGAGGATCGAAAGGAAACTCCTCGTTTTCCCCTGGGTTTCCAAATAATTTACCATTTTCATTCTTTTTACCCCCTCGTGTAAATTTCTATGTCATTTTTTTATAAAATGCACATATTTTTAGTATTTTCAATTATATGAATCCAGCTGGGCCCAGAACCCAACCGGGCTTTTTCCTGCCCACTCGGCCCGAAATATTAAAAAAATGGGCTTTACTTCACGCGGGATCGGGCCCGGGCCGGCATAGTGGGCTCCGCAGGCAGGTGGGTATTTTAAAAAATATATAATTTAGCCTGAAGTATGCATCTTCGCCGGGCCAACTTAAGAGACGAAGCTTCAAAGAAGTCAACGAGTATTGACTTTTGGTCCCTCCTGAGATATGCAGATGTTGACTGGACTCGGTCAACCACCTCGAGTCGCACTTGTGGGGCGGGGGGGGTATTTATGACGTCATATATATTGATGTTATTTTGACTTTTTAGGAGAAAAATCTGGCTGTTGGGCCGATATGATGGGCCTCTATGAAGCCCATTATTCATTTAGGGCCCAATAAGGAGAAAATCCAGTTTAAAGTGGGCAGAAGCATCTAAAGGGGCCCAATCTTGGCAACCCTCAGTCATCCCCCTCCATCTCGCGCCGCCGCGGGATCGTCGGGGAGTCGCCGGAGCGCCGCCGCGTAGGGGGAAGGCAGATGAGTGGAAGATGATCGGAAGAAGGAGAGGCGTGCTCCGGGCAGGAGGCCTCTGTTGGCTTCGGTGCTGGTCGGAGGAGCTCTTCATCGGCAGCCGTGGAGGGAGGGGCCTCTGCGCCGCCGCCGGTGGGAACGGCAACAAGGCGGTGGAGCCGCCGCCGCCGCCGGCGGCGGAGGGGATGACGAAGGAGGAGGCGTACCGTAAGATTCACGATCTCGATTTTACGACCGCCGCCAGGATCCTCTTCACGGCCGCTCCCGACAAGAAGAAGTTCGGGTGCGTCCAGCAGCTCTCGGCCTGCTTCTTCTTCTCCATTTTATTTCAACGATCTCCTCTCCTCGAGGAGCAGGCCAGATTTCTGATCTCACGTCTCTCCTTTTCTTTGCTGATCGTCATCGCCGCCGATTTCTCGGAGCAGATTTGACTTCCACCTGGTGCAGCTGTTCTTCGCCTGCATGCCTTCATTAGGTCTCTCTACTGCCTCTGATCTCTCTCCCTCCTCCTCCCCCATTATCCCTGCTAATCGGCGCTCCTGGATTTATTCTGAGCTTATCGCCAGATCCTTTCTTCTTCTTCTTCAGAAGGGCCGTAGATGTGGACCTATCCGCTAGGGCACCGTTCTGGTTTCGTTTTCTGCAGAGCTGAGTAGGGTTTTTGTGGCAGCTGTGTATCTGGTGGCTCAGTACGCGCGACACGAGATCCGAAGAATGGAAGCGGTAAATAAGAACACGAAGCTTGATGCATTCTTTCTCCCCAGTTCATTGAGCTTGCCTGTCGATCGATTGCCGCGAGTTCTTCTTCAGCTTGTCAAGTTCATCTGCAGCTTTATGCTCGAATCATTGCACATCGATTCTGGTTGGTAGGAGGCAGAGAACGATTTGGTTTGTGGAAGTTCTTCCCTGATCCATCGGCTTCCATCTGTTTTTTTAAAAAAAAAGCTGCAGAATCACAGCGACATGATCATGGTAGAACAATCCTATGAAGCTCCCATGATTATCGGAGTCTATATATGATGTAATAATTAATTACACGGATGGGTATTTTATTTGGCAGAAATCAGAGCAGTTCCTGATCTGGGTTCTTATGATTTGATTTTGCAGGAGGTGGAGCTGAAGAAGCAGGCGGAGGAGGAAGAGAGAGCCAGGCGGGAGGAGGAAGAGGAGAGAGCGAAGCAGACCGAGGAGGAAGCCGTCGACCGGGAGATGGGGAAGGTGAAGGATCGACTGGAGGCGCTGGAGGAGGCCGTGAAGGTGATCGCAGACGAGACCAGGAGGATCTCGGAGGGGAAGGGCGGCGGGGTTGCAGAGAAGAAGAAGGAGGAAGGAGCTCCGCCCGCGCAGAGCTCTTCTGCCCAGCCCGCTCCCGATGTCCGAAAGTAATTCGGAAGAAAGATCGAACAGATTTTCTCTCTCTAGAACTGAAGGGCCTTCCCAGGTTGAACCCATCGCTTGCTCTCTCTCTCTCTCTCTCCTCGGCGGCGGTAGCGGCGGCTTCTCCCCCCCCCCCCCCCTCGCCGGAGACGAAGAGGAAGCTCAGTTGTCGGACCAGGTCGCGATGTGGGCCCCACTAGTAGGTCTATGGCCATTTTATTGGCTGAGGCTCTAGATGCGTGCATCTCGCTACGTACCTACATCAGAAAGGAGTTGATGAGATAGATCGGATCGAGCCACGCCCGGCCCAATAGCTGACTCATCCCGGCCGACCGCCCTCGCACGTGCGGGTTTGCGAAGAGCTGAGCGTGTGGTGTGGCCCCACCACACCGCACATACAGAATCGCTCTTGCCATGTTATTGGCTGCGAACACGGCTGATCTTTTAGATGCGTGTATTGCGCTACGTAGGGGGATCAGAGAGAGGGGTTGGAACACCGCGGAACCTCGTTCTGGCCTCTTATTTGCGAGTTGCGACTCGGCTCTTGATCTTGATCTCTTCACCAGACGTCGGATCTGCCGAGAGGCCCGCGGGAAAGGGGAAGGCGGGGAGGGGGGAGGCCCATGGAGATGCAGCCGACGTCATGGGACGCCCTGCGGAAGCAGGTAGTCTTCCGGAGGCCTTCTGAATGTTGATTCCTTCTCGAAATTTATTCCTTCTTCTTTCGGAATTCTACTTCCTCTTAGATATCGAGCTCCGAGGAGGAGAATCCTTCTCCGGCGGCCAGTTGCTGTCGACGGGAAGGTGGTTTTAGGGAATAATGCGATGTCATGTGGGGGGTGTTTGCGCCTTATTCCCTTCCCTGATTGCTTGCCCTGAATCTTGATCTAGGGGTCGAGCAACCTGGGATCGTGGTCTGGGCTGAGAATTCCCCAAAATATTTCCGTCACTTGGGCCGAAACAAATCCCTGATTCAATTAAGATGCGAAACTCGCATTCGAACGAGAAGAATAGAAATGTGAACCAATTTTTTGTGAATTTGGTAGATTATTGTCTTAAGTTTTTTATGGACCGAAGTTCTTCGTGTTTCTTGTTCGTAATTCTTGAGAGTTAGGTTATATACTTGACGTACGATGTTGGCATCGAATTTAGTTTCTAAAAAAGCTTAGGCTAGCATACTGAAGCTAGAGTGCTCGCCATCTTCGTTCATTCATTGAGTATCTCCACGACATAGTACGCCTTTTTATCATCATTAGTTTAGATCTTGACGCATCATTTAGTTTGTATCATTTCCTCATGAATCATCATTTCGTCGTTATTCATTAATAACGTATAGCAACGTAATTGGCCTACTCAAAGATTATATATATGGCTTTTCTAGATTGATTTCGATGCAAGAATTAGTAAAATTTGAGATTCAGGCCATTGCTCTGTCTGGCGAGCTGCCTTGGAGTAGGAGGAGGAGAATCTCTACCGCTGCTGTTGGCGCAGTCTAGCTCACCATCTTTCTAGCCAGGGATGAGCTGAAGTGCAACTACATCGGATGCTTGGGGATTGCCCCCAAGCGTCCAAAGCTGCACCAATTAAAGGGGCGAAGGCATTTTATGCCATCTCTTTTAATTATTCACATGTGACCCGTTGGGTATGGTTAAACAAACTCTGTCCTACTACCACCGGTGCCATTCTCTCTGAAGTATTAGTCAGACTAAATCACGTCACTAAATTTACTTGTACTTTGGAAAAAATGAATGTTTTAGCTACAATAAACTGCTTGATTCACTATCCATATCCAGCTGATCACTATCTTTGACTAGAATAAGATTGAGATGGGGCATTTTGTAAGTCCCTGTTTTTAACCCTTTTTTTTATTGGCTCATTTTACATAAATGTGAATACATTCTTAAACAGGATATTCCTGATTTTTTTCCTGTCTAGAGGCGGATCTAGGTTTGGTGATTCGACTCTTATGACCCTGGTCTCCCAATCTGGAACTTAAAATATAACAAACATTATGAGCTGGCTGTTCTCACAGTTTCAAAATTTAGTCTTGTACGTTATCTTTTTTATCTTTAGCGTTGCCTTTATGCTTCTCTTTATTTAGTTCGGTGAAAAGGCTGTGCTGATTTATTACTGATGGCTTACTGACATGCATTCATTGAACGAGTGAATGTCATACCTATCGAAACTTCGTGGGATTTTAGGGAATTCTCGTCCAAACCCAGATCGGTGGGCAAAGGATCGCTGATTGATTATTCTGTTCCGAGATCATAGTTTTAGTTTTGAAGCACATTGTCTCTGTTTTATCACTGAATTTTTGGTATTCTACGTTGAAATATATACATACTGTAACGGGCAGTGATCCTTGTCGAACAGGATCTCATCCTCAGTTTCAGTTATACACAGACTGTCACATGTGAGACAGAAACACATTGATCTGCTTATGATTAAAAAAAATTATTATAATATGCAGTGGCTCTGTAGTTCAGTTGATGCACATAATTCATTACTTTTATGTCATTATCTGTCGTGATTCTCCTTGAGAGCGTAATGTTGGTTGAAGAATGAACAAATTGTTTTCTTCTTTAACTATTACCTATTTTATGAATCTGTATTTTTCTCCTGTGCACAGGCCCGGAAACTTCAAGATCAGTTGGATGACCAGATGAATTCTTACCGTAGATTGGTTGCCACTAGAGGTGATGCTTCAGGGGATGATCTTGAATCTGGGATAGATAGACTACTCAAACACCTTCAGCAAGTAAATTCGCAAATGCAATCTCTAATGTCATCCGGAGGCTCAGAATTCTTGTCTCATACATTGACACGTCACCAAGAAATTCTCCAAGACTTCACTCAGGTGATTTTTTTTTTTTTTTTACGATTAGCATGACTCAGAGTCTTGATTTTTCAATCTGCCTTAGAAGACAACTGAGAGCATTAACAGTACCTTTACCTCATGGGAATCTGAAAGTTTGATTTGGAGAGTGACGAAGTTTCGAAGATCTATGTCCTCATACAGTGGATAATGACAAGGCCTAAGATCTTTAGTTTGCCTCACGTCCCCTTATATTGAATGCCATCGTCGGCAATAGCACGAACCTATATACCTTGACGTCAAACTTCATTGTGAGATCCAGTGAATTAGAGGTTTCTATAAGCGGCTCACTAATTTCACGAGAAAGTGTGTTAATATAGTTATAATATGGTTTGAAGTGCAGGAATTTTATCGGCTCCGCTCGAGTTTGAGGGCTAAACAAGAACACGCATCACTTCTTGAAGATTTTAGAGATTTTGATCGGACGAGGTTCGATCTTGAAGAAAACGGTGATTCGGCTGAGCAGGGTCTCCTCAAAGAGCAGGCATCTATCAACCGCAACTCAGGACATGTATGTATACACTCTCTCCCTCTCTGATTGTATGCCTGTCGAAAGTATCCCAGGACGTGATGTGATGGATTACTCTGTTGAATCTGCTTTTCATCCATACACATTCACCCAGATGCAGAAATGTACACGATTGCAGAATCAATAGAACTATACAGCCAAAACGTTCCTGATTACGAGTGTGATCTGTGGTCAAACCCTTATTCTCACATATACCTTAGTTGGTGCCGTTTTATTTCCCCTTCAATCAAGTAGTAAAGTGTATAATAGCATGATTTTAATATTTTATTCTTATCATGATGAGATGATGCAGTTGCTCGCGTAAATATGTGATCATGATCCGGTTGGAACATATATCTAAACAATGATGAGACACTTTGTTTGAAATAACAAGGATAGGTGGACCCATATGGCATTTTTTTTAGCACTTTGAAAAAAAAAAATTTTTTTTTGACGGTTCCGGTTTGTGCTCGTCAGATCCCACTCACTGATGGACGGATTTGATTGTTAAAATTAGCAATTGGGGCCTCGTAATCACTTGAACTGGGCTGGTGGGCCGGATAGGCTGTTGTTGGCCTCTTGAGGATCCATTGTGCGTTCCCTTTTCCTCCATAGATTCCTATTCCGGTTACCCCATCGGGCACGATCTCTGTTGATCCCGTTCGTTTTGAAATCCTTTTATAGGAAAGTTATCGGAGCTCTCTTTTTTTTTTTAATCTGATAGCGTGTTGACTCCGCAGGTTGACCATGTGATCTCCCAAGCTCAGGCCACGCTAGGGTCGCTCGTCCTTCAACGTTCGACCTTCGGCGGCATTGGCTCGAAGCTCAGCAATGTCAGCAGCCGCCTACCTACGGTATGCCCATCACGTGCTCCTCGCCACTAGACATCTTGGGAAAGTTTTCTTACTATGATTGGGCTCACCAAAAAATGAGTGGGCCCGTTGACATCAACCCCATGATCTTAGTCAAAATTTTCTCCCTCCCATCGCGTGATTTCGGCTGTTCTTTCCTACGTGGGAGTATTATAAAAAAAACCCTCTTTCTGCCCCCAATGGTCAAAGCTTGACAGTATCAGCCGCATCTGGTGCAGGTCAACCACATACTATCGTCAATCAAGAGGAGGAAGTCAATGGACACCATCATCCTCTCGCTCGTTGCTTCAGCGTGCACATTTCTCATACTGATCTACTGGTTGTCAAAGTAAAAAGCGAAGAAGAAGAAGAAAGAGGAAAAAAAAAAAAACGGCGCCGCCATCTTCAAGCAAGGAAATGAACACGCAGTGGCGTGGGGATATTTCGAAATCTGTATCTATCATATGTGGAAATTCTTTCTCTCTTCAGCCCCTCCCCCCTCCCCGGTCCGTAGACTCTTCATCTGGGGAACACCAGATGGGGCCCACCTCGCTCGGTAATCTCTGCACATTCATTTTGTAACCTAATTTTCTATATATGGTATGATTGTTGTGGCTCTGAACTGGCTTCTGTACGTGGTTTATGTATGGACGGGTTCGGCTGGCGACGCTTCTGCTTCATGATCGATT